>CANTUW010000195.1:0-23321 GCA_947686815.1 Podarcis lilfordi | reverse complement strand
CAATGTGGGTTTTCTTAGGGAAAGTGCCAGGACAAAGCACAAAACAAAAAAACAAAACACCTACTCGGATACGGAGCTTGAATGCCCAGACCTGTGCCTAGAAACATGGCACAAAAGGATGTCTGGATGAGTACCAGTTGCTGGACAGCAACGGTGAGAGAGGGCTGTTGCCTTCAAAACCTGCCTGTAGGCTTCTCAAAGGCATCTAGTTGGCTACTCTGCAAAGCAGGATGCCGGATCTTTGGTGTGATCCAGCAGGCCTTTTATGTTTTGAAAGCAGAACTCTAGCATCAATAAGGGAACAATTTGTAATCATGTTCCCCCCTTGCCATTTTCTGCTAAAAAGAATCACTCCTAAATGCATTTTGACTGTTGGTGTGAAATTGTGTGCAAAATATGTGTACATAATGATCATGCAGATAAATTTTCAAGAGGACTCTTTTGTGTTAATGGTGTACTAATGTGGAGAACTAAACTTAAAATTGGGAAACTGAGGGAAATGGTAATGGACAGATTCGTTCATGCCTTCTCTTCCCCACACAAAAATGTGGGAGAATGGATGACAAGCAGGCAGAATCTCCTGCCGCTGCCCTGTTGCTTGCCACCAGAGGCAGATTTAGGGCTGTGTGGGCGGTGTGCATGCACTAGGCACTGAGCTTAAGCCCGGTGTGTGAGGTGCTGGGCTTTGGGAAAGAAGCAGGAGACTCCTAAAGGGCCCTAGAGCCCCCAAACCTCCTTCTCAAAGTCAGACACCTCCTTATCTGCCTTTGGGAAGGCAGCGCGAAGGCAGTGCACCAAATGTTGGCCTTGCACAGGGACCATAGTAGCCAGGTCTGACACAATTGCCAGAATGTTGCTGTTGTTACTGCTGCCAAAATGTGGGGTGACCAGATGGGCATGCCACTGCTACCATCACCATGCTCTTCCTCTGCCACCACTGCACAACACTACTTCCTGCTCACCTGCCAAGCCAATTGGGAGAACTGGAGGAGGTGGGTCAAATGACAAGGAAAGGTGCAAGTTGGCACAGGATGGTGCCCTTCTACCTTCTTTCCACTTCCACTCTTCCTGTCCAGCTCCCTCAGCAGTAGTGACAGCAGTGGGTGGCCTGGAAATTGGGCCATTGGCCCAGAGACCTGAAGATTGGATATTGGTGCATCCAAACCTACAGTCGAAATTCTGGCAACCTTATAGGAAGCATTAGAACATTTTAAACATATATGTCTTAAGACTGGGCCCAAGATTATATAAAAGCTTCCAGACTGAAGCAAGACTATCAATTGCTAAAGATGCTAATAAAAGACATCTGCCTTCTTTTCCTCCAGGTGTTTGACCCCAATAGGTTCTCATCCGAAAAGTCATCTCAGAGGCATTCTCATGCTTTTGTGCCTTTTGCAGCTGGACCAAGGTGAGGATATAGACTGTTCAGTGTCACGGTCTGATTTACTCTTGGCTTAATTAGGCAGCAAGCAGATACTTACGGGGTTTCAAACAGTTTATGATATACGGTAATTGCTCTCCGAGCCATTCACAGTGACTGACTGTCATTAACACATTGAGGTATCTGAACTATGTCCTCGCTTCCAACAGCATATCCTCCAGGAGCCCCCTCCCTCCCTTCTCTTTGATTGACGCCTCTCTTTAACCCTCATGAACCTAATGAGCGTGAGCAGATTCATACTGATATACTGCCCCTTCCTCTGATGTATTTTCCTCCTTCTCAGTTGCTACCTGATACTCCTTATCAGTGCCTGGGCTTTCTGCCAGCCCTCGCTCACTGTCATGAGAAACTGTCTCTTCCTCTCTGACATGAGAAGCCAAGGAGGATTGAGGGGGGCTGGATTCAAACTGCTGTGGAAGAATGAGAGGTTCCTTGCTGCCTCTCTGAAGATCCCTGTCTCTGCAGATCTCCTCTTCTTCCTCACCATTGTCGCTCTGGGGTGCCATGTCTCTGACATTCAGGCCAGATGAGTGAGAGGTTGCTGATGAGCAATAGGGAGGAGAGAAAGAAGCTTGTCTATGGAGTCTGGTGGAGAATCTGTTGCTGGGCTAGAAGTTCCATTGCCCTGACCACTGGTCATACTGCTTGAAGGAAGCTGGAGTCTAACAACATCTGTAGGGCCACAGGTTCCCCACCAATGACCTAGAACATATTTGCAGGTGGCTACAAAAAGATTACATTAATTGTCACATTTGAGTGATGTATTGCTACAGGAAGTAAAAAAAAAAAAAAGCAGGGGCTTGGAAAGGGGCATGTATTTCTGTCCCACCCCTTCTGCTGGCTGGAGGCAATGTCCTCAAGAGGCCTGACTTGCTTTTTGGGAGAAACCAAAGCTATGATAATGGAGAGCCTATTGGGTTGTGGGTTGTGAGTGCTTTGAACCTTCCGCTACTGTAAAAAACAAAACAAAATAACACCTCACATTGCAGAAGTGCCATAAGTATCCTGTGACCTTCATTCCAAGGAAACCAATCCTGGAGCACATTCAGGAACCCCTGAAACCTTTCAACACACTCAGGGATTGGGGGAAGCATTCCAGCATGCATCAAGGTCCAAGGCTCCGAGAGGATTTGGGTTTCCTTGTTAATGGTTGGGAACCTATCCAGGCTGAAAGTTGGAATGAAAGTATTTTGACAGGCAGAGTCAGCATTTTCAGGTAAAGCTCCTGCATTATGATTAACTGCTTCTTAATAGATTTTCCTGACTTTCTCTCTTTCCTCAGGAATTGTATTGGGCAGCAGTTTGCCATGAACGAGATGAAAGTGGCCCTTGCCCAAATCCTACTCCGGTTTGAAATCTTGCCAGATCCAGCAAAGCCTCCTGTTCCAATCCCCAGGTTGTCTTAAAATCTCAAAATGGGATACACCTGTTGCTAAAGAAACTCAGCTGATAGCATATACAATTGTAGGGTTGGACAGGTCATCTAATCTAACCCTCTGCAATGCAGTAATTAATAAAATGACATATTTAAAGGCAAGCTGTGAATCATTTGAAACTTCTCTCAAAGAAGTGGGGGGGTGTCTGATGGAGCATATTAGGAGAGTTAATGAAATAAACGCTCAGTTACGAAGAAGGAGCCCTGGGGTCAGCCATGCCTCCATCCTCTGTCTCCAAAAACCCTTCACCAGGACTACCTCCCAGTTCAAGAGGGCACCACTGCTACTGTGCCACTTCCAGGGGCATCAGACAGGTTCCCTGCCCCTCCAGAGTGTCTTCAGAACAGAGCTTTGACCCACCTAGACAGGAGTGGGTGGCATGGCAGTACTGGGCTTTGTTGGGAAGAAGGGCGGGATATAAATTCAAAAAAATAAATGGAATAAATAAATGCAGTGGAGCTGGCCTGCTGGCTGACACTCACAGATCATATCTAGTTTGGATCTTAGTCAACAAAGTAACTGGCCATGCCTGAATACAGGAACACTGAGATATTGTAGCTAAACATGCTGAGTAAGGCTTAATGATTATCCTAATCACTTCCATTACTCCAGAGCTATTTCAAACATGCCAGAAGGACACATGGCACATGCCTCATCTATTTGTGCCAAGGAGTGGTCAGCAAAGCAGGGCAGTGCCACAAAGCCACCCTCACAACATATGTGCTGCTACTTATGGGGCAGGGTTATGGCAAGGTTGCGAGTGTGCATTGTGGTGGGAGCAACAGATTAGCTCTGCCAATGTGGCTGCACAGTGCCAACCATGGTGCCTTTCTGCCCTGCCCAGGCACCATTCCAGTAAACATGCTATTTTTCTGGAAAAAGAGGTGCCAGAACTCACCATGAACACCTCCCTTGTTTGCTTATAATGGCAATGGCACCCGCAAGAGAAGTGCTGGAACAGAGTTCTGGTGAGTTCCAGCTGAAAAAAAGCCCTGCCACTAAGTGGCAGCAATACCAGCGTTGAGATTGGCAGCCCCATGGCATTGCTCTGTTCTATCAGCTGCTCCTGCAAATTTTGTAAAATATGCAGTGATTTATGCAAAATGAACCATGGAAAGAGAAGGGAAGTCACTGATATCTTAAGGATGTAAAACGAGTATCTTAAATTGCAAAACAGAAAACCTAATAGAAATTATACACAGAATGGTAAAAAGAAAAAGAAAGAAAGGGAATGAAAAGTAAAAAACCCACATGGAGGCTATGCCAGCAATGATAGCTCCACCCTGCCATTCTCGCCTCCAGCTAAATTCTTTTCATTCAGGTAATTTACCTCTGCATGCATACTTTATTCATCATTGCCAAAAACAGCAGGCAACTGGATTTACCCCTGCAAACATGCCGTGACAAATACGTCTCAAGTTGTTCAATCAACAAAGAAGCAAAGCACTCTATGGACATAAAGTTTTCCAGTTTCATAGCGATTGCCCTACACTTTATTCACAACTGAATGGTGGCTTGTAACACAACATTCAGTCAATTTTCAGTTCCTTATTGAGAAACGCAGTTTTACAAAGAGACCCCCAACATCTCACTAGGTAAGTCAGAGAATCCCTTACCATGTGGACATGGCCATATAGTCAGTGGCTGGGGAGTCCTGGGAAACTCCTAAAACCCTTGATCAGTTTCTGCCTTGTCTGAAATAGCTGGATGGCTTTCAGAGCGATGCAGGTGAAGATCAACGCCACAGTCCAATAGAAAAACCTGAGAGGGACCTCGCTGGTAGCCAGGACCATAAGGCATTGATTACAATTTCCATTGCCAGCTGCTTGCTTTGCTCCAGCATCTAGAATAAGTCCTGAAAACTTTCTGGCTTGCTTGGCTTTGTTCTGTGTGCTGTGTGAAAATATCAGATCAAATCCAGGTACTGCAGGAATCTGAGAACTGCTTAAACCTCCACCCACACACTCTAATTAGTTCCACCTGCTGGGTGCTGAATCTTCCCCTTTCCCCCACTTCAGAGCTGGATCCAGATCACTGTTACTGGGAAATGTTTTAATTAACTGCATGCATCCCATCAGAAACTGAAGTCTTTATCCCAGTAGCCTCAAATTCCCCAATAGGGATAGGGGACATATTTGATTCACTTTCCATTTAAATAAAAAATGACAAAATTCACAGCCTCTGAAACAATACAAGAACCGAAACAGACATACTTTGAAATTTGCCCTTTTCCAAATTTTACTGTGTAATTCTTCAGAATACACTGAGGCAAAGTGTGCATAAAAAAAATGCATGTATTAGTGAATATAGCATACAACAATATATTTTATTTACGGACATTGCTTTGCAAAAATGTGCATATTAGGCAAAATTGCATACTTTTGTATCCTAGGAAAAATGACACTAAAATGATGGATTTTCATGAGGACAGAGTGCCAAGCTTCAACATTCTTCCACCTTGGGTCCAGAGATGATGTTTGCCCACAACTGTTGATGTGAGATCAGCAACAAGGAGAAAGTCCAAAAGATCAGACTTCCCCCCGTACAATCCTTGGAACACAATAGTTATGACCTATATATTATAAAGCTGACTAATGCATACTTTGTTTTACTAAAAACAAACAAACCCCAAAGTATTCCTAGGTCTATAATATAAAACATATAAAAATTAAAATCCAGCCATATTAAGCCTTGATTTCAGTGTTTATATTGTAAATAACCAAAGCTCTGTAGTGGGCATGTTCAATAAGCACAGGAGAGTTTGCCATAAAATCACAGAAAGATAGCAAATAATTCATGACAACTAAATACCCATTATCCCAAAACCCCATCTGCCGGGGCAAATACTCATCTGGAGCTCATTGTCATTAGCTCATCCTACTCTCGAGTAGGACCCTGGTAGAGACACATGCCTGGCTGGCATGTTCTCTCCCTCCTGGTCAATCGTTCGGGAGCTTCAAAAGCTTTCTTCTGCCCTAACATCACAGCGACTGATGCCAACAGACACCAGCACACTCAGGGATCCACAGAGTTTGTGCAGTCCGCGTAACAGAACTCAGTAGCTCAGCATTTGGATAAGCTACGTCTATTTATATATAAACACATATGGAGCATTCTGACTTAGCTCCTTCCTCTTTCTCATCAGATAGCAAAGAGAAAAAACAATGGACAATCGTAACACAAACATCCTGTCTCCGTCACTTCCCACACTGTGGAGTCAAAACATACACCGTTATGTGATAGACAACAACCCCATGACTGCAATCATGGAGCAGGAATTCTAACAATTAACAGGGTCATATATAGGTTGGTCTCACATCAGCTGTTCTGTGGGAAGGGTCCTGAACACTTTTTAATATGTCACAACTATCTGCTGTGTTTTTAAAATATGTAATTTACCTGTAAACCTTCTTAGAAAAATATTTATTGGCAGGAATTGAGAGTCCAGAAGCAAGCATTACTACTCTGGTAACAGCAGCCATCAGTGGAGAGCCTTCAGCTTCAGATATATCCCATTTATGGATCGGGTGACAATTTGCGGCATGGGAATCGGGAGGTTGGCAGGATCAGGAAAAAGCTCAAAGTGCAGGAGTGTCAATGCAAGAGCAACCTTCATCTCATTCATGGCAAACTGCTGTCCAATGCAGTTCCTGAGTAGAATAAAGGGCAACATTACATTACAAACAGAAGAGCATTCTGCACATGGTCAAATCAGGGCCTTTTCGGTTGTTGCTCCTTCACGTTTAGATTTCCCTTCCCAGAAATGAATGTCTGGCACCATCTTTGTTCTCCTTTGTATGCCCTACCCTTTTAAGCTTTTGAGTATATATTGTTTTATGCTGGCAGCTAATTCTGCCTTGCTGTGGACTCATTCACAATTTTATAAGCCTTGAACACAGTTGTGTCTTTCATGGAAGATTAATGTAAAAGTCTCCTTTTATGGAGGAAACAGTGCAAAATATAGGTGAGAAAATATTTACCTTGGCCCTGCAGCAAAAGGCAAGAAAGCATATGGGTGGCGATGCTTGAATTCTCTGTGGAGAATCTTAGAGGATTAAACTCCTACAACAGAAAATAAGTCATGGAATTTTGGATTAGAATGGCAACTGATATAGTGGCAAAAGAGCTAAAGGAAAAAGGGGCATTCACAAAAAAGAATACTGTTCTATACCCACTTACCAGGTCATAATGCCCATTGAGCTCCATGGGGCTTAGTTCTGTATAGGATTATAGGACTGCACTCTTAGCAACATGTTTTCCCCAATGTAATATGAAGGAAAATTCCTTCACATCTATAAATGCCTGGTCCAAATGAGACATGATGTTAATTGCATCAGTGTGCATGTTTTTAAAACTGTACACAGCCATTGGAGTGTATGACCAGCAACAGGCCTGCAGGGCTTGGGAGGGAAATGCTAACCTTTCCCCCCTGCCAGGATGCTGATGTTGCTCCTGAAGTTGCTCTTTGAATGGAGAGGGAAGCCTACACAGATTTTGTAAGCAGCACTTTAGGGACTGGTGGGTGGGTGGATTTTTGGCTGAATACTTCCATAGCTCCTGATGTGGATTAGGAATGGTTTCTGGATTAGGATTCCACAGCAGCTTTGCCAATATATTTTTGCAATGGTTTTCTTTTCGCAATAGATTTTTGCCATTTTGTAAGTGCGTAAGCAACATTTTAAGAATCATAACTACATAACATGTGGCCTGTCCTTCTACTTAATTAGTACAGTATCTTCCTCATACCGTTCTTATCCAATTCTGTAGAGGGACACACTAAACTTGACATCAGAGTGTTAGAAGATATATCCAAACATTTTTCTTTTTACTAACAGCTGCTGGCAGGAAAGGGATTTGGATCAGAGTCATGGCATAGGGAGGAATTTAGCTCTACATGCAGACACACGCACAGAAACACACAGAGAGACACACACGTTTTCACCAGCATCTCTCTCTCATGCACACACTCTAGAGCTGGTAGTATCTACATAGGAAAATGCAGGCATCACTTGTGTTTATATTTTTCTGCTCCACATTTAATATTATATCAGGGGGTAGATAGTTTGGCATTAGGCCATTGATATGGGGCAATGGACTAAATGTGCCTTTCTCACCTCCAAACTGGAATACTTCTGGATGTGTTTAGTAGTTAAAAACAAGCAAGAAACTGGTAAAACAAAACACTGGGATAAATCCACACATCTAGTCACACAGTGTTAGTGTGACAAACAATTGGCTTCTTTTCTTAAAGAAATTGTATGTGTCTATGGCAATTATTCCACCATCTTTTTCTCAAAACATGTCAACTTCTCTCAGTCTCACCAGAAAGGGCTTGCTTAGGCTTTTCTTCTTTTATTATTACCTCAGGATTTCCCCAAACCTCAGGATTTCTGTGAAGACCATAAACATCCAATATAGTTAGAAAGCCTGTGGGAAAAAAAGAGACATCATCGAGTATCATTTCGTCACCAGTGATATTATGTAATGAGAATTAATTGCTATCCAGTGGCATTTACCAAAACATTCATTCTCACTAACTTGCTGCAAAGACAGGCAGATTTTCAGAGCTGTTGCACTGATAACCAGGATGATCCTGCACAGAGTAAAGGAAGGCAGCTGGAAAGCATATTTCCTGGTCATATAGTATTTGTTTGTTTGCCCAAGGAATTCATTTAGGTGTAGGTGGGGCCTCAAGAGATGGTCCATCTAAGGCCTAGCAGCTCCTGAAAGTGTCCATCTGAACACAGGGGCTGTGTACCTCTGTGTAGGCATGCACACCTGTATGTGCCCTCCACATATTCCGTGTGCACGAATGTGAGTGTGTGCAAGCAAGATTGTGCGGTGGCCGCATCACAGTTGTCAGTAACCCCACAAGGTAGTCCAAGGGTGAATGTGGTCCAGAAAAGGTTAGAAACTCTTGTTGGAAGTTAAGTGACAGGGGAATTGAATAATGAGAACAGTGTAAGAATGAAGATGGAAGAGGAAGGGGCGAGTTCAAAGGAAGTCTGCAGAAGGGAGAGAGGGGAAGCCTACCTTTTGGTAAGGTTCGTCCATCAGCAAAAGTCACAGGAGAATCCACTTCTCGTGCTATAAGAGGTACTGGAGGATAAAGCCGAAGGCTCTCCTTAATGCACATGGTGCTGTATGTCATCTTTCCCAAGTTGTCCCTTAAAGACACAGCCCAAAATTGCCAGATTTAGGGTCTCATAACTTTTTTAAGGGACGCGGGTGGTGCTGTGGTTGCCTTGGCTTGCCGATCAGAAGATCGGCGGTTCGAATCCCCATGGATGGGGTGAGCTCCCACTGCTCAGTCCCAGCTTCTGCTAGTAGTTCGAAAGCACGTCCAAAAGTGCAAGTAGATAAATAGATACCACTCCAATGGGAAGGTATATGGCGTTTCCATGCGCTGCTCTGGCTTCGGAGTTCCGTTGTGCCAGAAGCAACTTAGTCATGCTGGCCGCATGACCTGGAAAAACTGTCTGCAGACAAATGCCGGCTCCCTCGGCCTGTAAAGCGAATTGAGCGCCACAACCCCAGAGTCATCTGAGACTAGACTTAACTGTCAGGGGCTTCCGGAGGCGGCGCCAACAGTAATGGCGATCTCCTCATAACTCTTGAGGAGAGGCTCCGCGGGAACTGGGTCGATCCGCTACGGCGCAGCGGAGACCCTTCCGAAACCCGCAGGCGGAGGAAGCCTGCGGTCGTGGGACTCGGCGGGTGCCTGGAGCGCGCCCCTAAACGGCAAAGGAACCCCGCGAGGGGCTCCGAAGCAGGACGGGGGTAGCGCGGCACTGTGAGTCGTCTGCTACTTTCGCGGAGTGAAGCCGTGCAGCTGTTACTGGAGAGCGCTGACCTTTCTTCCTTGACAATTCGGCTGTCAAAAGTACAACCCGTGAGTAGGTTTCACGCTATAAGGATTAATAAAAATTTTCGAACATATTCGGCTGAAGCGGGAATGGTGTAAAAAGGAAGTCCACCTCCCGGTCTGTACAGAGAATAAAGCAAAGACTGTGTGAGTTCGATACCAATGAATGCCAAAAAGACTGAAACACAGACTTCTAATCTAAAAATTTCCCCCCCATAATTGGACCAGGGGGGGAAGAAGAGATAGTATTTCTTGTTATTTACTGTTATTTCTGAGTAATTTAAAGAGCAAATAAGAAAATAAAAGACCACCTCTCAATCCCTGGGGACAGACTGCCAGGTTTTGGAAAGATTGGACACTTTGTTAGCACTCTAAATGGACAATGTATCTTTTTGCCTTTTAACTTTACAAAATTGAAACATTGGGACAGTTTTACAACTTTGGGAAAAGTTGCCTTTTTGGCTGTTTGAGAGTCTTTATTTTTGATACTTTATTACTTGTGTCCCCCTGGAGGCCAAAAGGGAAAAAGTCTCTATGGACTGAGGAATTTTCCACCTAACAGCAGCCTGGGAAAGTACAATAACAAAATAATTTTGACTGTGAGAGTGACCTTGACTTTTAGATAAAGTGCCATGGAAGGAAGAGATCTGAGGTCTGGGAAAGCCAGGCAGCAGAGCAACATTGCACAACAGCAACAGCGTAGGCAATCCATCGCTGGACCACAAGGGGAGGAAGAAGGATTGGCCAGTTTATTTAAAATTGTGAATGAAGGTTTTGAAAAATTGGGTCAACAAAATGCCGAGGCTCTAGAAGCCATTAGACAAAACTCTGCAAGTATTGACAAGTTGACCCGACAGACTAATGAAAATACAGATGTGAATAAAAACTACTGGAACAATCTGCTGAAACCCAAAAACAGCTTTGGAAGCCAGAGAAAAGGCGGTAGCTGCTGAAGAAAAACTACCACCTTTAATTAAACAAGTTCAAGAGCACCACATAAGATTGGGAACGCACCAGGAATTGTTATCTCTTCTTGAGTTAAAGGAGAAACAGACCAACTTAAGGATCAGAGCAGTACCTGAGATTGAAAAAGAGAGCCTGGCAGACTTTCTGACGCAAGAATTTGCCAACTTTTGGCAATTGAAGGATAAGGAAGATTTCAAGATAACGTCTGCTTTTAGGCTCGGAAGAAGAGCAAGGAAAAATAGAGTGAGAGACTGCCTGATTACCCTGCGATCAAAAGAGGAACGAGATAAAATTTTGAGCCTACATTATCAAAATACACTGACAATACAAGATTCAAGGATAGAAATATTTAAAGACATTCCAAAGCTTCTTTTGGAGCTTAGGTCTAACTATCGAGACCTGGTGACGTTGCTGAGAGGAAACAGAATTTTTTCAGGTGGGAATTCCCTCAAGGCCTATCTTTCAGTTTTAGAGGCAAAAAAATTAAAATTAAATCTGTGGAGGAGAAACAGAACTTTTTGAGAGATTACCAAGAGGACCTGCAAAAAGGATTGGAGCCAGAAGCCCCTTTAACAGGATTGGATCTTACATTACCACCGTTGGGAGAGGATAAGACAGAGAAGCCGAAACCACCAACAGAGGAAGAAGAGTTATTGGGAGCAGTTGGAGGGAAATAAAGAAATCATCATGGCTCTGCAACTTTTAACTTGGAATGTTTGTGGTCTGAATTCTCCGGAAAAAAAGAAGGAAAGTATTTCATATACTTAAAAAAGAACAATTGGACTTAATTTGTTTACAGGAAACCCATGTGACGAGGCTCCATAGGAAAATATTGATTAATAAGAGACTGGGCCAAGAATTTATCTCATCAGACAAAGTTAAAAAACGAGGAGTGGTAATTTACGCAAAGGAGAGCCTCTCACCAAAATTTGTCTTTAAGGATGAACAAGGAAGATTTATAGCAATTGAAATTCAAGTACAAGGAGAAAAATTTTTGATAGTAGGTGTATATGCACCAAATGAGGGGAAATCTATATTCTACAAAAAGTTGCATGAGACCTTGATGGACTATATGGACTATAATACTGTTTTCATGGGAGATATGAATGGGGTGGTTTCTACAAATATGGACAAGTCACAAAGAGAGGTAGTTACTAAAGATGGTAGACTACCGAAAACATTTTTTGAACTAACTGACAATATGGACTTGATTGACATTTGGAGAACTAAGAACCCCCTTGATAGAGAAGGAACCTTTTTTTCTGAAGCCCAGAAGACATGGACAAGAATTGACCAAATCTGGACTACTAGAGGACTGGCACCTAAGGTTAAGAAGGTAGAGATCTGCCCAAAAACATGCTCCGACCATAACGCCGTGAGAATGGAGATGAAGTTAACACCTATTGGTTCCTTCCGATGGAGGATGAATGACACCTTGTTTAGAGATCAAGAGGTGATTAAGAAGGCCCAAAAGACATTGAGGGACTATTTTGAGATAAACTTGAATACAACTGTAGAAAAAGAGTAATCTGGGATGCAAGCAAAGCTGTTATGAGGGGCTTCCTGATTCAACAGAATTCAATTAAGAAGAAGGCCCAAAACGTAAATAAAGAAAAAAATCTTGGAAAAAATAAAGGAGGGCGAGAAGAAATTGAGAGTGAAGCCCAATTCACAAGAGATTCTGAGGGAAATAAAATTGTACCAAGTGCAATATATGAAATTGATAAATCAAGAAGTGGAATGGAAAATTAAGCAAATGAGACAAAAGACTTTTGAATCGGCAAATAAATGTGGGAAACTGCTGGCCTGGCAGTTGAAGAAGCGACAAAAACTTAATACTATTACTAATTTGGAAGTGGAAGGGAAAAATATCCAGAATCCAGAAGAAATTAGGAAATGCTTCCAGAGATATTTTAAACGACTATACACACAAGGGCCTCAGAAAGAATTCGAGATAGAGCAATTTTTGAAAACCAATGGATTACAAAAATTTCTCAGGACAACAAGATATTGTTGAACTATAAAATTACAGAACAGGAGGTTGAAGGTGCCATTCAGAATATGCAGTTGGGAAAATCTCCAGGACCGGATGGTTTAACCTCAAAATATTACAGAACTTTGAAAGACTGGTTAATTCGACCTTTAACTGAGGTTTGTAATGAAATTTTAGAGGGGAAAAGAGCGCCAGAGTCGTGGAAAGACGCATTTATTACACTTATACCAAAGGCCGAGACTGAAAAGACACAGCTTAAGAACTACCGGCCCATATCCCTGTTAAATGTGGATTACAAAATCTTTGCTGACATTTTAGCAAAAAGGCTTAAAAAAGTGCTAAAAGAAGTGATTCACAAGGACCAAGCTGGCTTTCTTCCAGATAGACATCTCTCGGACAACACAAGGAACATAATTGATATTCTGGAGAAGCTGCAAGAGGAGATCAATACTAAAGCAGTTTTGATTTTTGTGGATGCAGAGAAAGCCTTTGACAATATTTCTTGGAGTTTTATGAATAAAATATCTTCAGGGGATGGGGGTAGGCCAAGAGTTTGAAAATGGTATAAATGCAATTTACTCAGAACAAAAAGCTAAATTAATAGTTAATAATGTGATAACAGAGGAAATTAAGATAGAGAAAGGGACACGACAAGGCTGCCCAATTTCCCCATTACTTTTATTTCTGTTCTGGAGGTTTTGTTAAATATGATAAGAAGGGACCATCTGATTAAGGGCATAACGGTCGGAGCGAAACAATATAAATTGAAAGCATTTGCAGATGACCTTGTATTGACACTACAGGAGCCAGAATCTAGTACGAAAAGAGCATTAGAACTGATTCAAGAGTTTGGTCAGGTGGCAGGTTTTAAGTTGAATAAGCTTAAAACTAAAGTACTTGAGAAGAATTTAACACCGATTGAAAAAGAGAGGTTTCAGAATGAGACAGGTTTAACAGTGGTAAAAAAGTGAAATATCTGGGGATTCATATGACAGCTAAAAACGGGAATTTATTTAAAGACAATTATGAAAAATGTTGGTCGGACATTAAAAAAGATTTAGAAATATGGACAAATCTGAAGCTTTCCTTGTTAGGGCGAATTGCTGTCATCAAGATGAATGTATTGCCAAGAATGTTGTTTTTGTTTCAATCGATACAAATAATAGACAAAATGGACTGTTTTAAGAAGTGGCAGAGAGATATTTCTAAGTTTGTCTGGCAGGGCAAGAGGCCTAGGATAAAATTTAAAATATTGACTGATGCTAAAGAAAGAGGGGATTTGCCCTGCCAGACTTTAAACTTTATTATGAATCAGCAGCTTTCTGCTGGTTGAAGGATTGGCTACTTCTGGAAAATACTGATGTATTGGACTTAGAAGGTTTCAATAATGTGTTTGGGTGGCATGCATATCTGTGGTATGACAAGGTTAAAGCTCACAAAATGTTTAAAAACCATATTGTCAGGAAAGCATTGTTCAATGTCTGGATAAGATACAAAGACTTATTGGAGAATAAAACCCCAAGGTGGCTATCACCAATGGAGGCAAAGGCCCTAAAAAAGTCCAATATGGAGGCCAAATGGCCAAAATATTGGGAGATCTTGGAACAAGAAGGAGATAAACTTAAACTGCAGAGTTTTGAAAAATTAAAAGATAGAGTGCGAGACTGGTTGCATTATTACCAAATAAGAGAGGTCTATAATTTGGATAGAAAAATTGGCTTCCAGGTGGAAAAATCAAAGTTGGAAACAGAATTGCTAGATTCCAAAACTAAAACACTTTCAAGAATGTATAACTTGCTGCTAAAATGGAATACTCAGGATGAAACGGTAAAATCTGCTATGATTAAATGGGCACAGGATATTGGACATAATATTATGTTTGCTGACTGGGAACGGTTATGGACCACAGGTATGAAGTTCACAGCATGTAATGCTTTAAAAGAGAATATTATGAAAATGGTGTACAGGTGGTACATGACCCCAGTCAAGCTTGCAAAAATCTACCATTTGCCCGATAATAAATGTTGGAAATGTAAGGAAACTGAAGGTACATTCTTTCACATTTGGTGGACGTGCCCAAAGATTAAGGCCTTCTGGGAAAGGATATATAATGAGTTAAAAACGGTATTTAAGTATACCTTTCTAAAGAAACCAGAAGCCTTTCTCTTGGGCATTGTTGGCCAATTGGTGTTAAAGAAAGACAGAACTTTTTTTATGTATGCAACAGCAGCAGCAAGAATACTCATCGCAAAGTATTGGAAGACACAAGATTTACCCACTCTGGAAGAATGGCAGATGAAGGTAATTGAATATATGGAACTGGCGGAGATGACTGGCAGAATCCGTGACCAGGGAGAAGAGTCGGTGGAAGAAGATTGGAAGAAATTTAAAGTCTATCTACAGAAATACTATAAAATTAATGAATGTTAAATTGAAGTCTGATTGATAATAACTGGTATTGGCAAAAGCTTTGTGATTAAGAGTATGGAATATTTGATGGATAAGGTTGTAAAAATATTTATATATAAATAGATTAAGTTTTTTGAGTTAAGATAATGAAAGGAGGGTAAGGATTTGCTGAAAGGAGTTTTTAAATGGAAGTGCAAGCGGGGAGATGCGGGGAAGTCAAAGAACTAGGTAAAGATAAGAAGGCTAAATGAAAGTACAAATATCTTTTAAATTTTTCTGCTTCTTTTTCTTTGTTTTCTTTTTCTTTGTCATGGTTATTGTTATTTTTTGTTTGTTGAATTTTTGTAATTCTGTATTTTTTGGAATTTTTTTTGTAAAACCAATAAATATCTTATAAAAAAAAAAAATAGACTTAACTGTCAGGGGTCCTTTACCTTTACCTTTTACCTTTTTAACCATTTATTAAGATGTAGCAAATAGGGTTTGAGAGCATAGGATTAGGCCAATTTCCCTGGAACCTAACGAACCTGAGACTTGTAGTCAGAGTACTCTGACCCTAAAACACTCTGCAGTGTTGCTGTCCCTTCATCTTCTCTTAATTTCTGAGAAACCCATAAAGCAGAAATAAACATTTAAGGTTGAACAATAATTTAAGTCTGACCATTGAATATCCTCCTGTTGCCCAACAAGCTCCATGATCTCCTCTCTGCATCTCTGCTGATGTTCAGGGTTCTGGGCCCATACAATAAAAGAGCCAAGAGATTCCACTAGCTGTGGTATCATGACCTTCGAACATGAATGTGTCCACTTCTGCACGTATGTCTTCATCTGACAATGGATTTCCATTTTCATCCTAACCACACAGGGAAAATAGTGTTTTATAGGATTGGTGAGATCCAATATTTAAAGTTCTCCAAGGCCCTCCTCCCTCTCCCAGCTCACATCAAACCTTTCAAAGAAGGTTAGTGATGGCTGGAAAAGCCCTTAGCAATATAGCATGGCAGGCATAGGTGCATTATTTCTACAATGTCCACCTTTGCGCAAAGAAGAATATCCAGGAAGTCCAAATGCCTCTTCTTCAGAATCTTTTCAAGCTCTTTCCTCATTCTTGAGGAATCCTTCCTCTCTCTTATTACCTTCTCTGCATTGAAAACATACAGTATGAAATGAATAAAGCTATCCATAAGAGGCAAGCAAATATATTTAGATTGTGTTATGCTTAGAGGTAACAAATACTTTTATTAGCTGAGCTCTGAAAGAGAAGCTTAGAATGATCAGTAGCTTAAAGAGCTAAAAGTTTTCAGTCAAATTTCAGTCCACAGTTGGGAGCATTAAGGCTTCCAAATGCTGGTTTCTGGGAACCACAGGAGGGGGAAGTTCTTTTGTGTTTAGGTTCTGCTTCCTAGGTTCCCACCGCATCTAGTTGACCACTGTGAGAAAGGATGCTGCACTAGAATGGGCTATTGGCCTGATCCAGCAGGCTATTCCTATGTTCTTAGAGAGAGTTATCATGTTGGGATTAAAGCTTC
Organism: Podarcis lilfordi; assembly: GCA_947686815.1. Lineage (NCBI taxonomy): Eukaryota > Metazoa > Chordata > Lepidosauria > Squamata > Lacertidae > Podarcis > Podarcis lilfordi. The sequence continues at coordinate 6,682 of CANTUW010000195.1, read as the reverse complement.
ACATAGGAGAAAGCTAAAAAGGAGAAGAGGTCCCAGGATATAGGGAAGATGAGAATCCAGATGCAAAGTCTGCCCTTTCACACACCCACACCCACACCCACACACCCAGGTTTCCTCAGGGTCTTTTGGACATTTAACAATTCAGTAAAGGTTACATGATCTCCAGAAATCCAGGGAGAAATCCTGAACAGGAATGATGTGGGAAAAGGACAATGAAATATTTCTCTGGGGACAGAGAGAAATTGTTGAATTTCATAGAAAATTCTCAGAAGTATAAGAAAGATATATTCATTATGTTAGACAAATGATCAGATTTTAGGGTTCCAGAAAGAGAATTCATGTTATTAGGAAGTATGAGAAGAATTGATAGGGAGGTAAATATAATGCCAAGGTGCTGGTTGATTTCCTTTATAAAATTTTACTTCTTATAAATAGAAAGTCCTTTCTCCTTATATAAATGATTGAGCACATAACTAGAGAAGAAGTTAAGTTGGAAAGGAGGAGGCAGTTATGTGTTTTCTTAGTTTTGCTTCAACCTTTTTCATTTCTAGTCTCTCTATTATAATAAGACCATTGTTAAATTAATTTTTTAAAAAATTGTCTTGCTTTTCAAGTGCATCATACCAACACTTACAATTTTTAATTTTCCTAATGGTACTGAAACAATATCTTCTTTTATTTTGAATTTTTTTATTAGGAAATAAAATTATATATTAGCTCAGAAGAAGAAGAGGAGGAGGGGGAGTAGGAAGAAAAAGTTGTTGCCAGGAAGTAAAAAATACATACCTGTGTGATGGTGGGCTATTTTGCAAGCTTTGTAAAACTGACGCCCTTTGGAGCTCAACCAGTAAATGAGATCATTGTGATGCAATGGTGTTTTCAGTCTCTGATAAACCAGGAACCCAAGATCAAAAACAGTTTGAATATAGGAATTTTCTCTGTGGACAGTGAGAAATGGAAACCAATATAAAAACAAAAAACAAAGATTAGATGACTTTGCAAGAGCCAACAAGCTGATGATCAATCCAGATAAGTCTGAGGTACTGTTGGTGCGTGGTTCCCTAGACTAGATGGATTGTGATGAAGTGGGTATGTAGTTTGGGGGTATTTCTGGCAGCCTTGGTGGCCTGTAGTGCCCTCAATCAGCTTTGGCTGGCAGCCCAGCTGCACTCCGATCTGGACAGCGATAGCCTTATTTCCATTGTCTATACTCTGGCTACCTCTATGTTCAATTATTGCAACACCTTATGTATAGGACTACCTCTTGTGGGAATGTTCTGGGGTGCAGGAGAGGATATATTGACTAATTATATCCTTATCCAACTTGTGCTAACAAGTTCCCAAAATATCAGCAGAGTTTATAAACATTCCCCTTTAAGTTCGCAACGGTAACGTGTGCACAGGTTCGCTAGAACCTCTATAATAATTACCCTGGTAATTTCCCCTTTGTTCCCTCTTAAAATACAAGACACGACACAGTCTTTATAAAAGTTTAAAAGAGTTTACTCACGTTCTGTTCACAATATGATCCCAGAAGGCAGACAGGCTTAAAAGGTTATATACATTCAGAATCTATCTTATAGCAAGATAGTCCTTTCCTCCTCTCTTGGCTGAGAGCCAAGAGAGCATCTTTAGATGCTTCCTCATCGAAGGAAAATGGCAGAGAGAGAGAGTGGCTGCCTGCCCTGTGCTTTTGTCATTACCTGCACAGGTGAGGCCACACCCACCTCTGGTCACATGCGGAGGAAGTCCGTCCCCAGGAAGTTTACCTGCTTGCTGGACAGACATCCCTCCCCATGTTCTAACATGTACACTCTAGGAATGTTGTCATTGACTGCTCCTGTGTTTACATCCCACATACCCCTTCTCAGGCAATACAACATATACAAAACATAAACAACTTTATTCAACCACCCAGAGTCCCAGCTTGACACGTAGATTCTTGGTAGGGGTTTCGTCAGGATGTCAGCAGTCATCTCTTGGGTGCTGCAGTAGGATAGCTCCACAAGTCCATCCTGGATCATCTGGCGTATGTAGTGGTATTTAACCCCAATGTGTTTTGTTCTGGCCAGGAACTTCTCACTCTGCGTCAGCTTCAGGCAACTTTGATTGTCCTCTAGCAAGCTGACAGGCCCTTTTCTCACCAACCCAAAGTCCTTTATGAGTTGATCAAGCCAGGCGATCTCTCTGCAGGCTTCTGTTGCTGCAACGTATTCTGATTCTGTGGAAGATAATGCTACACAGCTCTGTTTATAACTGCCCCATGCAACAGGTCCATCCCCAAACATGAAAACATGACCACTTGTTGATTTATAATCAGCATTATCCCCAGCCCAATCCGCATCAGTATACCCAACCAACTTAGGGTCTCTGACGGCTGGTAACCTTAATTTACAATTCATGGTACCCTTCAAATATCGCACCACCCTCTTTACACCTGCCCAATCATGCTCAGTGGGAGAATTCACTTTTCTGCTAAGAATCCCCACAGCATTAGCTAAGTCAGGTCTACATGTGGTAACTAAATACAAAAGTTTACCAATCGCCGACCTGTAGTCATTGTTGTCTGGCAACTGCTTCGAATCCTGCTGATTCTTCAGGAAGTCAGTAGCCATCGGTGTAGCAACTGGATGTGCGTCTTGCATCTGCATGTGCTCAACTAGCTCGTGGATCTTCTGTCTTTGGCTGAGAAGAAATGAGCCGTCCTCTTCTCTTTCCACCTGGATCCCGAGGTAGTACTGGACATCTCCTAGCTCCTTGACCTCCACCTCTTTGCTAAGGTGTTTTACTATCTGTGTATAGTCTCTCTCACTTGCTGTGGCAATAATCAGGTCATCAACAAAAGCTAAGATATATGAGAATTGTCCATTATTTGACTTACTGTACAAGCATTTGTCAGCGTCGCCTTGCTTGTACCCAAGTTGCGTCAGCATTTTATGCAACTTCTGGTTCCAGGCTCTGGCAGCCTGTTTAAGTCCATAAAGTCCTTTCTGGAGTTTGCACACTAAATGTGCTTCATGTGGTTTTACAAAACCTTTAGGCTGTTTCATATAAATTTCCTCAGAAATCTGCCCATGTAGAAAAGCGGTAGCAATGTCAATGTGTTTTACTCTCATTTTCTTGGAGGCTGCAATGCTTAAAAGCATTCTTACGCTGCTGTACCTCACAGTTGGTGCAAAAACTTCATCATAGTCTTCACCAAAACGCTGTGAAAATCCCTGTGCTACAAGTCTAGCTTTGTAGCGCTGCACTTCTCCTTCTGACCCCTTCTTAACCTTGAAAACCCATTTACTGCCAATGGCCTTCTTACCGGGAGGCAGCTCAGTGAGTGTCCAGGTCTTGTTCTGATGCAGTGCATCCATCTCCTCCTGCGCGGCCTTCCTCCAGAGACTGGCTTCTGCAGCTGGCATCTCCTGTATCTCTTCCCAAGTGGAAGGTTCCTGTGGAAACGCCGACCCTGCAAAGTAGGACAGCCGTAATGGTGGGACACCTTTGTTGGTTCTGGATGAGCGCCTGACCTCTGGTTCTGCGACCGCATCAGCTTCCTCATCCTCCTCCAACGCAGGCATGTCCCCATCTGAGTCCTCATCTTCGTCTCTGGTGCCGCCAGGGTTCTGGTCCTCTGCGTCTTCTGGTGCATCGCCTGTAACACTCGAAGGCAGATAATTACTTTGTGGGGTCTCAAAAGGGAAATATACAAACTCTTGAGTCCTTTCTGACTCATCTGAAGAATCCACAACAGTGTTCTTAGTGTCTACTTTTCCATATTCATCAACATAAACCGCATGGTATGCATTTGTCTTACCAGTTTGTAAGTCCATAATTCTGTATCCTTTGCCTCCAGAAGCATATCCCACAAGGATACCTGCTTTTGCCCTGGAGTCAAGCTTGTGTCTGTGTTCCTTGGGCACGTGGAAGTAACACGGACTTCCAAACACACGTATGTGCGACAGATTGGGAGCTTTCCCATGCCAAAGTTCAAATGGTGTGCGCTCTGCTCCTTTAGTTGGCAGTCTATTCTGCAAATAGACCGACGTGTATACTCCTTCGGCCCACAGCTTCTGTGGCAAACATGCATCCTTTAGCATGCACCTTGTCATGTCCATAATGGACCTAAACTTTCTTTCAGCTATGGCATTCTGCTGTGGTGTGTAAGGAATTGTGGTTACGTGTGCAATTCCTTCCTTGGCCAGGAGAGCCTGCATTTCATTTGAGCAGTACTCACCTCCATTGTCGCTCATTAACACAGCTGGAGCTCTCTGGAATTTATTCTTGACCATGGCAATGTATTCCTGGAGCTTCTCCACTGTCTCACTCTTCTCTTTGAGGAAATATACAACACAAAATCTTGAAAAGTCATCCAGAAATATTAAAATGTATCTATTCTTTCCCAGTGAGGGAACATTCATGGGTCCACATATGTCAGTGTGCACTATGTCAAGCACTTTGTTGCTTCTTTGTTCTGCACAACGTGGAAATGAAGGTTTTACAGCCTTCTCAGTAATACAGCTTATGCACTTTGCTGGAGCTTTGTTGCTCTGCTTTACCTGCAAACCTCTTACAAGATCTCTTTTCTGTAGATCCAGAATGACGTTGGTGTCCCTGTGTCCAAGCCTTCTGTGCCACAGGTCCAGATCTGCCTCATCCTTCTGGCTGGAATGTGCCACTTTTGCAGACTGGTTCTCTGAAAGATCAAGCTCATATACACCATTTATTAGCTTTGCTTGAGCAAACACTTTGCCATTTCTAGTCACTTTACATTCTCCATTTCCAAATGTGATCTGGAAACCTTTCTTGTCCAAAGTGGACACGCTGATTAAATTGCAGCTCAGCTCTGGAACATACAAAACTCTAGAGATTGTGTTCTCAATGCATTCATTGTTTATATTGCATTTCAGACTCATGGAACCTGCACCTTTTGCTTTAACAATGTTGCCATCTGCAATCTCAATTTCAGATCCTTCTTCATCATTTATTTCATTAAAATAGTCCCTTTTATGACAAAAATGGGAGGATGCACCTGAATCCAAAATCCATTTATTACGTTTATTTACACGATTCTGGACAGTTAAATTCCTTTCTTGCAGTAGCCATGTGCATTCACATTTCCCCTTCTTTTCCCCTTTTGGTTGAAAGGGGTGGGGTTTCTTTGCTTTAGGAGCCCTGCAATTCTTTTGCAATGTGTCCTTCTTTGTTACAATTGAAACAAATCACTTTCTTAGGCATCTCTTTGGACTTTGTAAATTGCCTAGATGCATAACCACTGTCCTTGATTCTAGCATTTCTCACTGGAGATTCAGCTCTATCTCTGCATTCTTCTTTTAAATAACCAATCAAGTCTTTAAAAGTCAGACCTTGTCTATGAGCCATCAAACTTACAAATGCGCCAAAGCGTGGTCCAAGTGATGATAACAAAATGCTATCTTTGTATCTTCATCAAAAGCTTTGGGAGTCAGATCAATTCTTTGAATAATCTCAGTAAACTTGTTGATGTGCTCTGTGAATTCCTCTTTTGAATTCATCCTCAATCTGGTTAATTTACACACCAAGTTTCTGAAGGAGTTTATGCTAGATTCTCCATACACACGCTCAATATCTCTTAAGATTTGAGATGCATCATCTGTACTATTTATTAATGATAGCTGTTCATCACGAAGTCCACTCAAAATTATGTGTCTAGCTTCACTGTTCATGCATTTCCAAGCACTTATCTTGGCTAAATCTCCCTCAGTTGTCCCTGTAGGCTGAGGCTTTAAAGCTTCCAAAATGTGCTTATAATCTAAACATGCTATCAAGCGCTGCTTCCAGTGTATGAAATTGTATTCATTCAGCACAGGCATTCCTAGCTTTGCATCACTATCAAAAGCTGCTCTAGCCATCTTAAAATCCAAAATTCAAAAACCAAAATTTGAAAATTTTTCAAAATTTCAAAATTTCTCAAAATTTTAAAATCAAAATCTCAAAAATCTCAAAATACAAAACAATTCTTCACTGCCTTGGGTCACTGTGAACTCTGAGGGAAGGGGGGGGGTTGCTTAATCCCCACTGCACAATGGAACAAAGGACCATGTGCTTACCAGGAAGTTAACTCAGAAAAATACTACTCAACTCAAAATCACAATCCAATGCAATCCTTCAAAAATACGCAGAAATATGCAATACTGGGCCCATAACCCTTTGTGGGAATGTTCTGGGGTGCAGGAGAGGATATATTGACTAATTATATCCTTATCCAACTTGTGCTAACAAGTTCCCAAAATATCAGCAGAGTTTATAAACATTCCCTTTAAGTTCGCAACGGTAACGTGTGCACAGGTTCGCTAGAACCTCTATAATAATTACCCTGGTAATTTCCCTTTGTTCCCTCTTAAAATACAAGACACAACACAGTCTTTATGAAAGTATAAAAGAGTTTACTCACGTTCTGTTCACAATATGATCCCAGAAGGCAGACAGGCTTAAAAAGGTTATATACATTCAGAATCTATCTTATAGCAAGATAGTCCTTTCCTCCTCTCTTGGCTGAGAGCCAAGAGAGCATCTTTAGATGCTTCCTCATCGAAGGAAAATGGCAGAGAGAGAGAGATGGCTGCCTGCCCTGTGCTTTTGTCATTACCTGCACAGGTGAGGCCACACCCACCTCTGGTCACATGCAGAGGAAGTCCGTCCCCAGGAAGTTTAC
>CANTUW010000194.1:0-23525 GCA_947686815.1 Podarcis lilfordi | reverse complement strand
CAGTGGGCGTTTCTTGAATCTCTTCCAACATAAGAGTTGTTTGACACCCAGTCTCCTCCTCCTCTCACTGCGCGGGAGCCTTCTGCGCAGGGAGGGCGTAGGTAGCGGAGGACCTGTCCCCTCCTCACTGAGTTCCAGTGAAGAGTCCGGGAGCCCTCTCTCCAATTCCCCATCTGCCCACCTTTGTTCCTGGTGTTGCGCTTAAATGCTTCCCCTCCACTGAGCTGCTTCTCCCCTGCTGCTGGGTCCTTCTCCAGCATCATCTAGGAGCCTCCCCTTCGCCTCCCGCTCCGATGTCAGTTCCCTGACATCCACCTCCCCCAGAATCCTCCACCCCTGGACCGACCCCTGGGATCAACTCGTCCCCTTCGTCGGCCGAGGAGGCGGGGAACCCCGGAAGGAACTGTCACCATCTTCTGTGGATTCGAAACCCGCTTCCCACCCGCTCTTCCACCTGCCAACGGGGTGGTCCTCCCAGTCTGATTCTTCTTCCTCCGAAACCTCTCCTCCCTCCTCCTCGGAGTCAGAAAATCCCTCAAAAACCTCTTCCTCATCTGTGGTTCCAAATTGCTCCTCCCAGAATCTCTCCAGGGGTTTGGGTTTGTCCGGGAACCGGCGGTGGAATACCTCCACCAGATACCTGTCCTCGAAGGCTTCCATGGGGACCCACGTGTTTTCGGACCTGGGTTCCCCTTCCCACGCTACCAAATACTCCACCTGGCGCCCTTGCCACCTTGAGTCCAGTATTTCCGTGGCCCTGTGGTGGTGTTCCCTTTCTTCTACCTGCGGGTGTGTGGTGACTTCTCCCTCTTGCCCCTGGAATTCCCGCCCTTCCCTATGCGGTGAGAGCAGGGGCCTGTGGAAAACCGGGTGTATTTTCATGCTATCAGGCAACTTGAGCTTAAATGCCACGGGATTAACTTGCTGTGTTACCTCAAAAGGTCCCAGCCGTCTGGGCTGCAACTGCTTGCACCCCCCTTTGAAAGGTAGCCCTTGGGTGGACAACCACACCCGGTCCCCCTTCCCTGCGGTGCTTGTCTGCCTGCCTCTTGTAAGTTTCCTTGGCCCGCTCCAAGTTCATCTTAAGTTGCTGGTGTAGGGCCTCCATTTCTTCCACAAACTGCTCTGCCACAGGTACGCTCCAGCTTTCCTCCCCACTCCCCGGGAAGGCCCTGGGATGACACCCATGGTTGGCCATGAATGGGCTCATTCCCGTGGACACGTGTTCCGCGTTGTTGTACGCGAATTCAGCCAGCGCTAGTTTTTCTACCCAATCGTTCTGCCTCTCGCTGACGTAGCAGCGTAGGTATTGCTGGAGTATACTGTTCGCTCTTTCTGCTTGCCCGTTGGTCTCTGGGTGTCTCGCCGTCGAGAAACCCACCTCCACCTGCAGCAAGCTCATGAGCTTCCTCCAGAACCGGGAAGTAAATTGTTTTCCGCGGTCAGAGATAACCCTCAAGGGGGCGCCATGCAGCCGGAATATATGCTCCACAAACAACCGGGCTGTTTCCTCTGCCGTTACCGAATGTGAGCAAGCTATAAAATGGCACATTTTTGTCAGTAGGTCGACCACTACCATGACTGCTGTCTTTCCCCGGGACTTGGGCAAATCTGTCATAAAATCAATGGATACCACCTCCCAGGGTTTCCCCGGCGTGGGTAAGGGTTCCAGTAATCCTGTGGGGCAGCCCGCTCCCCTTTGCCCTTTGGCAGCGGTCGCACCCCGTACATATTCCCGTACATCCTCCCTCACCCTGGGCCACCAGAACTGCCTGGTCACGAGCATCATGGTTTTGTGCTGTCCAAAGTGCCCTGCTGTGGGGTTGTCGTGGAGTTGTTTGAGTACCTTTCCCTCAGGGTCTCCCCCGGTACGTACAGCGCTCCCCTATAGTACAGTACCCCTTCCTTCTCCTCAAACCCTTCTTGGGTCCCTCTTCCGTCTCGTAGTTCCCGGATTTTAGTTTGCGCGAACACGTCGTTTCTGGTCAGCCCGGCTAGTTCTCGTTTCCTCACCAAAGTTCCCCCCCACACCCATCGGTCCTCGGGGATCACGTGTCGTTTCTCCGGCGGCCCCTCTCCTTCCAGGTACTCCGGTTTACGCGAGAGAGCGTCTGCTCTTACATTTTCCTCTCCGGGCATGTATCGGATTTCAAAGAAAAACTTGGAGAACTCCTGTGCCCATCGAATCTGTCTCTGGTTGAGTACTCGTGCGGTTCTCCAGTACTCCAAGTTCTTGTGATCTGTGCAAACCTGGATCTGTTGTTGCACCCCTATCAGTAGATGACGCCAACGACGAAAGGCCGCGTAGATTGCCAGCAGTTCGCGGTCATACACTGTATAGTTTTGCTCCGACTTGCTCAGTTTTCTCGAGAAAAAGGCACACGGTTTCCATTCCTGCTTGCCCCTCCCTGGCTGCAAAAGGACCGCCCCTACGGCTCTGTCGGACGCGTCGGTCTCTAGCCTCAGGGGTTTCTCCAGATCTACGTGCAGGAGTTGCTCTTCCGATGCGAACGCCTTCTTCAGTTTTTCGAAGGATTGCTGGGCCTCTTCTGTCCACACAAACTTCTTTTTGCTACTGAGACAATCCGTGATGGGCGCTGTCAAGTGGGCGAAGTTCTTGATGAACTTCCTGTAGAAGTTGCTGAACCCTAGGAACCTCTGTACGTCCTTCCGTGTTTTGGGAGCCTTCCACTCCAGCACTGCCTGCACCTTGCTTGGGTCCATCGCTAAGCCTTTGTCAGACAACTTGTACTCCAGAAACTCGACTTCTCTGGCGTGAAACTGACATTTTTCCAGCTTGACCCACAACTGGTGCTTCTGCAGTCGTTGTAACACTTCCCTGACTTCTCTAACATGTTGCTCCTCATTGTCCGAATAAATTAAGACGTCGTCCAAGAAGGCTACGCAGTTCTTGTACAGCAGAGACCCCAACACGTGGTGCATGAAAGCTTGAAAACAGGCGGAGCCCGACTGTAATCCAAAAGGCATAACTAAGTACTCAAAGGCACCTAGGGGTGTGAACATTGTGGTCTTCCATTCGTCCCCCCTCCCTCATCCTGATCAAATTGTATGCGCCCCTGAGGTCCAGCTTGGTAAAAATTTTGCCTTTCCTCACTCGCGTTAAAATGTTGTCAATCCTGGGCATTGGGAAGGTCACGGGTTCTGACACCAAATTGACAGCTCTATAGTCCTCTACGAGCCTGGGTTTATTTGTGTCCTTTTTGTCCACAAAGAACACCGGACTGCCCCCCACCGCCTTTGATTCTCTTATGAAGCCTCTTTTCAGGTTCTTGTCAATAAATTCTCGCAACTCCTTCATCTCCCTGTCAGACATGGCGTACAGCTTACCCACTGGCAGCTGAGCCCCCGGAAGCAAGTTGATCTGGCAGTCAAAGGGCCTATGGGGTGGCAGTCTATCTGCCTCCTTCTCGCTGAAGACCTCCCGCAGATCTGCGTATTGCAGCGGCACCTCCCCTTTCTGCTCCACCGCCATCCCAGCCACCCTGGCCACGGTCATTCTTGGGGCTTCCCCCCCTAGACAGTGTTCCAGGCAGTAAGCTGACCCAAAGGTGACTGTCCTCTGATGCCACGCCACCACTGGATCATGTTGTGCTAGCCAGCTCATCCCTAATATTATTGGGGGCCCTGCTAGTGAGGCGACGTGAAAGGCGATGGTCTCCGAGTGCCTGGACACCCTCATTCTCATTGGTGGGGTCTGGTGTGTCACTTCCCCTCCTAGAAGCTCCCTGCCATCAATGGTGGTCACTTGCAAGGGAAAATCCAAAGGCAGTAAGTGGAGCTGGTGCTCTAATGCAAAGTCTTTGCTGAAGAAATTACATGAGCTGCCTGAATCCAGCATCCCTTTCACCTTGACTGGGTGCCCGTTCGGGAGTTCTAGCACCACTTCGATGGCTATTGCCGCCTTGGGGGGGTCTGGTTGGGGCACTTTACTGGTGGCTGGCCTGGCTGCTGTGCCCCTTGATTGGCAGCCAAGCGTTCCCGTTTCCCTGTTCCTGTTCCTTTACCACCTCCTCCTCACCCCCTGCGGCTCCCACCATTCCTTGCCAGGCCTTTCTTTGAGGGCAGGCTCTGGCAAAATGTCCTGGCCGCTGGCAAAGGTAACACTTCTTGGAGGTTTTCCAATCCTTTCCCTCCTTTTGCGCCCTTCGCTGGTGCTTGAAACTTCCCGCGCACGTGCCCCATCTATTTCCATTGGCTCTGCTGGCGGGGAAGGCTGCCTTGGTATTTCAGGAATGCGGTAGTCATGGCAACGTTGCTCTCTCCCTTCCCGCCTCTCCTGGGCCCGCGCTTCCTGCCGCACGCCAATCGCAAGCACAGCCTTGGTCAGCTGATCCATCCCCTGTGGGCGGGGTGCGCGGGAAAGTTCATCCTTAACCGTTGGGGACAACCCCTCCTCGAATAACATCTGTATGGGTTCGGAGTCCAGTTGCCACCCGAGGCGGTGAACTATCATGGCAAAGCGCGACCAGTAATCCCTAACTGACTGGCTCCCCTGTTTACAGTTCATCAGTTCCCGCTTTGTCACACTTTTTTGAACATCAGTGGAAAACTGCATCCATTGCTTGGAAGAATTTCCTCAGGTCCTGCATGGCGGCATTCTGCGTCGCCATAAGGGGCCTGACCCATTCCCTGGCCCCGTCCTGCAGGTGACCCACAATATATGCCACCCGCGCCGCGTCGTCTTCACAATCGTCATGCTGCAATTCCAATGCGTACTCTATTTCCGTTCGAAACGCACTGTATTCTTGCGGCTTCCCCCCAAATTTGTGCACCAGTCCCGGTACCTTCCTTGCTATGGGGGTGGGTCTGACCTGTGCATCTTGAGACCACCTTTCGTCCAGCCGCGCCGTCAGAATGGCCACATGCTGCTCTAACTCTCGGTTCCTCTCCACCAGCGTTTGCCCTCCAGCTGCTCCCCCCTGGGTGCTGGCTTCTCCGGGCTTGCTCATGATGCTGCCTGCCTGCTGCTGCGCACGAGCAACTTTCAGGGACTGACGGATTGCTGTGATGAGTATGAGTTACTCGTGCGTAAACTGGTGCCTCTCTAGGCTAATTTGCCTTGTTAAACCTTTCTGACTGCACAGCCCTTTCTAATCATGACTGCCTCAGTCACTGGCAGAATCCGTCAGTGGGCGTTTCTTGAATCTCTTCCAACATAAGAGTTGTTTGACACCCAGTCTCCTCCTCCTCTCACTGCGCGGGAGCCTTCTGCGCAGGGAGGGCGTAGGTAGCGGAGGACCTGTCCCCTCCTCACTGAGTTCCAGTGAAGAGTCCGGGAGCCCTCTCTCCGATTCCCCATCTGCCCACCTTTGTTCCTGGTGTTGCGCTTAAATGCTTCCCCCTCCACTGAGCTGCTTCTCCCCCTGCTGCTGGGTCCTTCTCCAGCATCATCTAGGAGCCTCCCCTTCGCCTCCCGCTCCGATGTCAGTTCCCTGACACATCCCAAGTGATTTTTTGGGATGCTCTCCACTTTTCCCACCTGGCTGGGAATATGACTTTTGCAACATTTAGTGTCACTTCCATAGTATATAGATTTGGTGTTACATATGAACCAGTGACAGTCTTTTAAAATGAACTCTGATTAGTTAAACAAGCCAGCTTCAAAACCATGGTTTGTACACAACGACAAGCTGTGATTCTTTGAAAGTGAAACTAAATGCTGCAGAAGTCTTTCTTCCAGATGCACAGGAGGAGAAGTACGGGGGAGAATGCACAAGCCTGGCGCTTGGCTCATGGGCATAGCACTAAAACCACGGTTTAGCATGATATGCAAACAAGCCCATTTAATCATATAGGATAGGTTTTTGCTCACCACTAGGTTTTATGTGCAAGCTCATTGTTCTTTATATATAGATTATATTGTATTTTGTCATGTGTCTCTCCCAATTACATCTATAAATAGATGATGAGTAGGATGAGGTTCAAGCGTCTTTTTGAATAGGAACTGATGGTGGAACTAGAACAGGGGTCAGCAACCTAAGCCCCATGGGCCACAAGCAGCCCACAGAGACAGGGAAAAAAAGTCTGTGGGTTGGGCTAGTCTGGTGTGAGAGAGTGAGAGAATTTGTTAAGAGGAGTCAGTCAAACAGTTGAGATAATCTGTCAGAAGGTATTTGGAATGTATAGGCTTTGTAAAGAAACTAAAGTTAAGATGCTGACAGGAATATTACCTGAGAACCCATAAACTTGTTAATGTTTGTAAAATAAACTTGTTTATTTGGTTCACTTTTAACAACTGTCTGGACTCAGTGTTTTACCCGAGAGTAACGGGTTGGTGGCAGTGGGAAAGCGAGCACAGTGGTGGCACAGGGATCAAGAGACTGTTAAATGTCCAGGGACCCTGTGTGATCGTCACAGTAAGCCTTGCCAACCCCTCACTAGAACATGAAGGGGTTCTAGGAGTAGGTGAGAAAATACAATAACTCTTTCCATACCCTCCAACATTTCTTGGGACGTCCTATTCAACAACAACAACAATTTTATTATTGATACCCTGCCTATTTTACTGCCACTCTAGGCAGCTTCCAACATATTAAAAAACATAATAAAACATTAAACATTGAAAAGCTTCTCTATACAGGGCTGCCTTCAGATATCTTCTAAATGTTGTATGGTTACTTATCTCCTTGACTCGGGGGTCTCATAACTCCACACTCTCCAACATTTATCCGATGAAAATAGGGATGTCCTAAGGAAAAGTGGGGCATCTGGGATCAGATAAAAAACCAGGCTGGCTTCTGTAAATCCAGGATTGTCCCTGGAAAATAGAGACACTTGGAAGGTCTGTCGTTCTCTGTGTGGAGAGACGAAAACATCTTGGACATCCTAGTTTAGCGGGGGACAGAGAATCATCTTGGGGATTGTGGCAGCACTTTATAGAATTCTGAATGGTTTTGAGAAAATGATGAGAGAGAGAACTTTTCTCGTTTTCTCCTAACACCACATATGGGGTCACAAACAACACTGAGTAGGACAGATTCAGGAGAGACAGAGAAAGAACCTTTTTCACTCCCAGAGTATAATTAAAATTATGAAATTTGCTGCCACAAGTTGTAAGGCCAGTCACTGGCTTGGATGGCTTTAGAAGGAGATTAGAAAAATTCATCGGTCTGTCAACAGGGGTTAGCCATGATAACTATATCCCAAAGCACCATGAAAGCAGTAGCTGCTCAAAGAAAGCAATGAGTGTCCTGCATGCAGGTTTGCTTAAATTTCTAGAAACAGGGTGATAGACTAGAATGACCTTCCTTCTGATCCGGCAAGGCCTTTTTTACTGTTTTTACTGTTGTCTGGTCATCTGTTCCTCTAAACAGAAGGTGTGTTTGTGACAACTGATGATTCAGGGCAGATCATCCAGTGTCTGAGGTGGGTGCAGAAATGTTGGCAAAGAACATCTCTGGGAGAAGAAGTTGCAGCCAGCACCATTATTTCTTTTAAAAGATGCTTTTAATATGTCAATTATCATTAACTCTGATTTCCCCCCTGCTATGGGGTCCCCCCCAAAAAGGTTGACAACTCTGGGCAACCTGGGGGGTGCTGGGTGGATCTTTGCACCCCAGCGCCGCATATGCTTAAGACTGCCTTGTAGCTGACCCAAGAGCTTTTAGTTGGGTAGCTATTTTTCCCCTCTGTTTTGGTCAGTTATCGCCATTATTCCTTGAAAACATTTTACATGGGTGATGTCTCCCATATAGATTTTTAAAAAAACCCTCTTTTGTTCAGGTGTGTTGGGGGGGTTTTGGGGGGTGGGAATTAAATTGCAAAGCAGCTCTCTGTTATGGCTGGTGCTGGGAACTACAGTTTTAAGGGATTGGTGCTATAAAGCACATACCTGCAGCTGCATCAGTGTCCGTGCACCAACATTGCCACTTGCAAAAGAAAAACAGATGAGCTTCTCCCATCATTTGCCAAGAAAGCTTCTAATGACTGAGCCAATTCCAAACCGAGCCAGATGAGCTTAGCCATCACTACTTGGAACAGGATTCTCCTTATATTTCCTGTACAACTTGTGTGCTGTGCCTAAATGAAAATAGGTATTCCTATGCAATTTGACCTACATAAATCTCATTGGGGAGATCTTTGCAACTCCAAACAGTATTCCAGTCGCATTTCCCTACCCCTTAACACAATCCTCCTGTAAATCCCTTTTTCAATCCTGTAAATTCCTGCTATATGTAGCCTGACATCTCGAAGGACACACTTTCCTACAGATCTTTATCATTTTCACCAGGGGAGGGAAGCAATACTGAAAAGGCTGTCTGCAGGGAAGCGCCTTACTGCTGCAGTTTGTCAATATCACTGAAAAAGGTGATGAAATCGACAATATTTTCTTAACATTTGGGAATAGGAGCTGCAGAGCACTAGATAGGGTGACTCCTTTTTAAAAAGTACTAAGTCCTCTGGGTGAATGTGTTATTTTGCTTGGCGCTATTGATTTCACATCACCTTCCGAAAGATACGATACTTGCACACCCAGAGTTTGCACACCCACAAGTGCACTTACACTGCAATCATGAATGCTAGAAGAGAACACACATTTTAAAAGAGGAAGGAAAGGTGCGTTTTTCAGCAATAAAACATTGTGTGCTATTCGTTCTTCTTTAAAAAAGAAAAAAGGAGCATAAAGCCAGGATATTCTCAAGCCTCAAAAATGCAATTTATCAAAATCCTGTAAATAATGCTGTTTACAAAATCCTATAAACAGAAATCCTAGCCACTGGAAAAGTACAATTGAGTTAAATCATGCAATGTAATCCCAATAACATAAATATTAAACACAGCTCCACTAATGCAAAAGAAAAATAAAATATCTAGGAAAATTCTGGTTAACAGTACCATTCTATACATGTCTATTTAGAAGTAAGCTTCATTGAACTCAGTGAGGCTTACCTCACAGTAAACATAGATAGGACAGCACTCCTCGCTATAGCATGGTTAGACTTTATGATAATGATCTAAGGAGCTCATTTAAACAACTGTTTGGCAGCGATCAGTCCACATGATTAATGGTTCACCTGATCAGTTTCAGTTCAATTTGGATATAAACCATTGGAGAATAGAGATTAAAAAATTTTTTTTGGCTTCAACAGAGGAGTATCAATCACAGCTGGCAACTCCAATGTTGAAGGATATGCCTAATGGCAGGGCCTGCATGCAGGAAGTTGATATCTGCCATCAGTCCATCTTAGCCCCATTTTGTCTCCTCCGAGTGGTGGCAGCCTCAGGCAGAGGCCTCCCTCATCACCTGTTCCCTGATCCTTGCACCTGGAGGTGAGCACCATTAAGCACAAATGCAAGTTTGTACTCCTCTCCTACTCCATAACAAGGGTGCATTCCTGTGATCAAAAAGAAAAGGGGAAAACAGATCAGCAAAGGAAGCCTCTCTCCTCAGTGTTTCACTGCATAATTAAAACTCAGAAAAAGAAAAAAATGAGCAGAAGAAGAGGAAGAAGAAAAGGGAGAGAAGGACACAGATGTTTCCCTCAATCATCTTTAAAGTGTCCTAAATTTGTATAGGCTGTGAATATATTTCATGCCCCGCTCGCTTAGAATTAGCATGAGAAGTCATTGCAGAGTGAACACAGGCAACTGGGTGAATTTCAGTCTGCTACCACAGAAAGCAGCCACTTATGTTGTTTGATGTCAGCTGCAGTCACATCAAGGCAGACATCTTTTAGAAGACTAGCAAAAGAGCGTCATTTTTGACATGGCCGCCTGTCCCTTTCCGCAGCTCAAGTGACAGGATTCAGAGCATGCTTCCTGTTTCTCGGTGTATCTAACGAACCCAGGTGCAGAGAGGACTCTCCTAGGCTCCTCTTTGAAGAATGTCAGATCAGCTCTGGGTTTTTTTTGGTGTTTTTTTAAAACGGCTTCTTTGGACCGGATGACATGTTGCATCACGCTGGATTTCAGGCAACAGATAGCACTTTGGGGACTCAGGATCACTAATCTAGATGAAAGATAGGAATAAAAAATTAAGTTTATGCGGGCCTATGCACCACCAGGGAACAAAAGCAGACTACAACATTACAAACACAAGAGTTAAAGGTATTTCTGTTGTACAACTATGCTATTCTATTTGATTTTTTTTATTAAAAAACACCACAGGTTCACCTAGTAGCATGTATTAAACTGAAGAATTCCACTCTTTGTCAGTGTGGGCTTTGCAGTGTGAACCCCTTGCTCCCACCCAACCTCAAGGGCATTAATGTGCATGTGTGGAGCATGATTCTTTACTGGTATGTATGGTAAAGGTAAAGGGACCCCTGACCATTAGGGTCCAGTCGTGGCCGACTCTGGGGTTGCGGCGCTCATCTCGCTTTACTGGCCAAGGGAGCCGGCATACAGCTTCCGGGTCATGTGGCCAGCATGACTAAGCTGCTTCTGGCGAACCAGAGCAGCACACGGAAACCAGAGCAGCGCAAGGAAGGTATGTATGGAGAAGCCTGGAAATAAGCACACCTAGTATTCGGTAAGCTGGCATACTTGCCCCTTCCTGCTCCTCAGGAATAGTTGAAGCAAATAAACAGAGTGCAAACTCTGGATTATTTTGAGTATTTAAGCAAAGTGTCCATATCCCTAAATATGGGCACGCACACACTTATGCGCTTCCCACTTGCGCATAGCCACGTTTATGTGGGTTGCCACGAAATAAGTAAATAAGTAGATTGGCCTTCCATTGCTCAGGGCTTCTGCCTGAGAGAGGGAAGGCAGCCTTTGATCGACCAGCAGCATGGGGTGGGAGTTGCCTTCTCCCTGCTTGCACTGTTCTGCCATGTTGTTCTACCTCACTTTGAAAGCTCTCCTGAGGAAGGGTCACCTACTACCCATGCCTTTTCAATATCAGTGAAGATCTTCATTTGCGCAGGCTCTCTGCCCATGTTCTTCATCGTTGAATGCCCCTTCCCTCCAAGATCACCCTTTGTGTTAGAGCTGATGCCTGTCAGGAAGTCTCTCCTCTATAGGCGGGCACTGCTCAGACTCTACTGGGAAACTTAATTCGGCTATTTGAAATCCTCTGAGAAGCTGCACCTCATCACTGGGCTTCAAGCCTGCTCTAATCCTGCGGATGCCTGTGAGTTCCAGACTTCTTTTTCAGCATAGCCAGATGCTTTATGTTCTCCTCTTCTCCCCCAGCTTTGTACTTCTCAGCCATGTTTGTTGATTTTACTTGGATTGGTAAAGACCTTTGAAAGAAGCCCAAGTTATTTCAAAAGGAAGCCAGTGTGGTGTAGTGGTTAAGAGCGGTGGACTCGTAATCTGGTGAACCTGGTTCGCTTCCCTGCTCCTCCACATGCAGCTGCTGGGTGACTTTGGGCTAGTCACACTTCTCTGAAGTCTCTCAGCCTCACTCACCTCACAGAGTGTTTGTTGTGGGGGAGGAAGGGAAAGGAGAATGTTAGCCGCTTTGAGACTCCTTTGGGTAGTGATAAAGCGGGATATCAAATCCAAACTCTTCTTCTTCTTTATCTTCACTATTCTTCTTCTTTATCTTCACTACTACTTTATCTTCTTCTTCTTTCTTCTTCACTATTAGGAAGGTTCTGGGGAACCTTGGGTGCTGGGTAGCTCCCAAGGTTGGTATACCTTTGGGAACCCCATCATTGTGCAGGTCTAGAAGCCCGCTTTCTGGAAGTTTATTGACAGCTCACATGTTCACCAGCAACGATATCTCGGCTGGTTTCCTCACCATAGAATTCATCTTTAGCCTCCATTAGAAACCTCTGATGCAGCCGCAAATAAACACTCAGGAAACTCATGACGCAGCTCCTTTTTACTCTCTTATTCTCAGGATCAGTAATTAGTGTGTTTCTCCACCTTCATATCACTACCTTTCTCATTTCCATAGCCTTGCTGCCTCTGAACTCTCATGTTAATCTAAACCCAAGTAATTTGCATTCAAGATTTCCATCCCTTGTGTTTAGACCTCCGTTGCAACTCTTCCTGTTTCCCTAGCAGCCACCTTATATGGATAAAGCAATTTCTCTGCATAGCTCTACCTCTCTAATAAGCTTATGGTCCAGACAATATGGATCTGTGTAGCCTGTATATCTCGCAACAACTAGCCACCTGCCTCTTTTGCATTCCAGTACTGGTGCCTCAAGCTGGCAAAGCCAGTTTACTCAGTGTCCACCATTTTATGTAAATAATCTCTGTTCATTTATATTGACATTTGTTGGTTCTTGCAAATTTTACCAAATAAGAAAGAAAATATTGGCATATCTCTTTTTCCTCTTTTAGTCATCCAACAAAAGGAGGTATGCAAGTAAAATTTGTACATCACACTGCATTTACAACACAAATAGTAGGTTGAATGATTAGCTAAAATTAAGTATTGGTGTTTTTTAAGTAACTGTCCATTGCAATAAGCCATGTATTGTGCAATCACATCTACAAAGTGATACTTTTGTAAATATGTATGTAAGATACAGGTTCACATGTATGTGTTCAGACACACAAGCAGATCTGGTATCGCTACATGTGTTGATTCTTCTCTTCTTTGGCAAGTTCAAGTTGAGCTCTATTGGAATACAGTTTTCTTTCCTGCTGGTCTGAACGGGGCTCACTGTTGACCTCTGAGGAAGCCAAGGTCTCTGCAGCAGCTAACCTCTTCATTTCAGCACTTTATTCTTTATTCATTTTCCACATCGAGTGATGTCTACAAGAGTATTCCTCAGAAGGCAGGGAGTGAGTACATTAAGATTCCAGCGACTGGGGGAGTAATCTCCACAATTTATTGCAAGAAGGATTTTCATCATTGTTATTGATATTATGTGCTAAAAGAATAATGGCCGGGAGCCCTTAATGATCCATCTTTGACCTGAAATCTAAAGTATACACACTGCTTCTCATCCGTGGAGAGCCTTCCGAAGCTGGCTGAAATAGTGGCTCTGTAGAATTTCAGCGCTGCCATTCTGCGGCACTTGCTGTTTACCCACAAATAATGCAGTCATTCTGTAGGGAAAGGAAGGAAAAGCAAAGGAGGGTGCACATTTTGGCAACCCCAGAAACCAAATGGATTCTGTGAAGGTCTTTCAATACTACTAATCAGTATGGTAATTAAATTCTGTCCTCGAAGGGGTCAAGTTCACTTGTTGGTGGGGGAACTACAACTGCCCCCTGCCCCAGCCATGAAAGTTTTAGCTTGTGGGACAGACAGGGGTGCCAACTTGAATGAAATATTGTGTGGGGCCAGGTAAGCCCCGCTCTCCATAATCGATCACATGACACGGTGCATGCACACCATTTAAATGAC
Organism: Podarcis lilfordi; assembly: GCA_947686815.1. Taxonomy (NCBI): domain Eukaryota; kingdom Metazoa; phylum Chordata; class Lepidosauria; order Squamata; family Lacertidae; genus Podarcis; species Podarcis lilfordi. The sequence continues at coordinate 10,249 of CANTUW010000194.1, read as the reverse complement.
AATGTCCATAAACTTTGCGGAGGGGCCCTAAAATATTTTATTACGGGGGGCTAAAGCCCCCACAGCCCCTAGGAATTGGCTCCTATGGGAGCAAATATGCTTTCACTCATTACCTTTGGATATTCAAGCAATTGCGCATTGACAGACAAATCCATGATTCTGTACCTCTTTCACAATGGAGAGCCCTTTCCCTTATTTCCTTGGGGGCGGGGGAGGGATATTGGGGCCACATAATGGCCGTGGACAAAGTCCAAAGTAGGCAGGTCAAAAACACTCAACTCAGCTCTCTCTCCTACCCTGCCTCTCTTTTTCTCTCTCACACACTTGCTCCTATTGAATTTCTGATTTACTCTGGTACCTCGGGTTACATAACCTCGGGTTAAGAACTTTGCTTCAGGATGAGAACAGAAATCGTGCTCCGGCGGCGTGGCTGCAGCAGGAGGCCCCATTAGCTAAAGTGGTGCTTCAGGTTAAGAACAGTTTCAGGTTAAGAACGGACCTCTGGAACGAATTAAGTACTCTAACCCGAGGTACCACTGTATATAAAATGAGGAGGGGTGGCAGAGATGATCTGCTATTTCCTCCTCATTCGGCCTGCTCCCTGGACACTCTTGACATCTGCCACACTTGCGAGTGTGCTCTCTTTCTCTTTCTGTCTCTCTCCTTTCTCCAACTCCTCCTTCTCCTGCTTCCTCCACAGAGAATAAACACAGTGATATCAGAAGAGATCTCTTCCTGCTTCGGCAGCTCATTGCATTTCCTGCCTAAGGTTTCCTCTCAGTGCACAAGGAGAGAGAGGGGTCCCACTTTTTAACTTGCAGAGAGGGAACACAGATCTGTTCCTCTCTTGCCAGCTCACTCTTTGCGTTTCCGTGTCGTGCACTGAGAAAGGGACTCGGTGCTCAGAAAGAAACTCCCCTCACAGCAGGAAACACAGTGAGGGGAAAGGGAACGCGTGACACTTGGCAAAGGGCTTCCAAGATCTGATCATTGGGCCTTTGCAAAGCTCTTAGCAAGACTCCTGACAGTCTTGTGCAGCTCTGTGGAGAAGAAAAAAAATCTCATTTTGACTGAGCCAAGTTTCTACCTCCCAAACCTGACATATCATTATCTTTATTATCACTATTATCTCCATCTCTACCTATATATCCCAATATGATGTACAAGATACAATTGAATAGCCTGCTACTCCTTCTTCTAGGTCACATCACTCAACTCTCAAATCTGACCTTTATCTTTTTCTAACTACCAGTCAGTTGAGGGAGGGAGAGCCACCCATTTGGTGTCTGGCACAGGTCCTTTGTTCCCTTAATGGCCCATTACCTACGCCATCACCTCACCTGGAATTCAAATTCTTGCTTATATTTTAACATTTGCTGGATCCAAGGGTTATTAAGGTCTCCCCCTCTACAAACACATAACATATATTCACATTACTTGGTTGAAAAACTGCATTGCAAAATTAAGATAAACCTAAATTTTGAAGGAGTTAGCATATTATTTTGGATAGTGCAAATGAAGAAAGTTTGCTGTTAAATGTGAAATTAATTGTGTTTCTCCCCTGTACCTACCTGCCAACAAAAAGTATTATGTTGGGGGGCCTTTTCAGTGGTGGTTCCATGCCTCTGGAACTCCATCCTTGGAATGGGGTAAATTTTAAACAGAATGATAAATTTTAAATAGCTCACAGAGCCCCCTTCCCCCCACTTTTATTTCATATTTATAGTGGTACTTGCCTGCTGCTGGTCTTTGCGCTATTTTTGCTGTCTGCTTTTACACTTCTATTGTTTCTGTCTGCTAATATAGTTTTTCCTCACCGCCTGTGATAATTTTACATTAGTTATTTTAGGTTATGCTTTTTTATTATTTTTACTATTGTGATTTTATAAATTGTTAGTAACAAGTTGAGAGCTGCCTTTTGAGACTGGCAACCATGAAAGGTGGCCTAGAAATGCAGGAAATAGAGACACGAGCGGGAATCAGAAGCGAAAATTGAAGCCAAAGAACCAAGCCAGGACTGAGGGCAGAGGTTTGGGAGCAAGACTGTGGTCTTTGTTGTACCAGACCAACAGCAGGCTACCTTTTGGGGTACAGGAAAGGCTATGTGGTACACACAGCTCTGTCCCACAACAGAAGGGACTGTCTGGGGACGGATGTCAGGAGGTACATCCACAGTCCTCTAGCATCCAGTTCTTGAGGCAGCTGCCTCACTCTGCCTAACAGTAGGACCAGCCCTGGCGGAACGTTCCCAAGGGCACATTCAGCTGTCAATTCTGCTCCCCTGAGGAGTAACAAAGAGATATTTCCTCTTATGAAATTTGTCGTCATTTTGTCATCTCTCATCCCCTACTGAACAATGGTGCATTTTCTGAGGAAACTTTGGAGCCTCTCTTTATGGACTGTCATCCAGAGAGTCTTCTTCTTCTTCGGTGATCACTCATAGCTGAGTAGGATTGTCTTCCATGAATATGGTCTTAACCAGGGGTTGGCAAGGTTTACCAGCCATGGGCTGGATCACCCCATGGAGATCATCCATGGGCCGACTGGCACAGCATGATGCCGGAAATTGCATCTATTCATGTCCACGGCGCCAGAAATTGCTTCTGTGCATGCGCAGGTTCTGGAAATCACACCTGCGCAGAAGCGATTTTCGGCATCTGGACATGTGCAAACACAATTTTTGGCACCGATCGGCGAGTCCCCGTGCCACGCTGGTTTAGCACAGTGTGCAGGGGACTTGCGGAGTGGGCAGCTCGGTTCGGGAGTGGCTCGTGGTCCAGTAAAACGGTTTTCATGGGCCGCATCCGGCCCATAGGCTGCACGTTGCCGACCCCTAGTCTTAACTGTGTGTCCGTAAGTAACTGTGGAGGCCAATTCTGGATCTGGCCATCCTTCCACAGTGGGGACATACCTAGGTTTCTGGGCAGGAGTTGATCACAGTGAGGATTTGCCAAGCATGCCATTCTCTTAGCCCGTTTCTCCCTTTTGTCCTGAGTTCATGCTTCATCAAAGTCCATGACGCCTTTGGTAGAGGCTGTTCTCCAATTGGAGCGCTTGCAGGCCAGTGATTCCCAGTTGTTGACGTTTATACTACATTTTTTAAAGATTTGCCTTGAGAGTCTTTAAACTTCCAGAGGGTATGCCTGTCCCAAAAACATTTGCAGGAACAAACAGTATTGAAAGGAAGAGTATCTCCGCCCCAATACCACCATGAGTGCAAAAGTCATCATGGAGGCACAAGAAAGAAGACACCTAGAGGATCCCTCAAGGTATATTCCCTCAGGGTATATCATTATTTTTGTTTATTATTAATTTATTGATTTCCTTCTATGCACAAAAGCAGATATAGTGGTACCTCAGGATGCAAACGGGATCCATTCCAGAGCCCCGTTCGCATCCTGAACAGAACGTAAGACACAACAGCGCGTCTGCGCGTGCGTGGGTCGCATTTCGTCGCTTCCATGCATGCGCGTGGTGTCATTTTGACCTTCTGCACATGCGTGAGCGGCGAAACCTGGAAGTTTCGGAACTTATCCTGAAAAGTATTTATCCTGAGGTATGACTGTACACTAAAACTGTACACTCATGGCAAAGACCCATTTATCCAACTAGGAAAGCCTGTGGGAACCAAAGTTTATTCAATTGTTTCTGGAATGTGCAGATAGTGGTCATTGTTATTTTACAAAGCCGGTGCGCCAGCCTGCAGTCCTGTAGCTCACCACATGGGGCAGCAACATGCAGACCGGAAGGTTCTTTGTTCAAGCCCCGACAGCAGAAGAACCCAACAGCTTAGCTCCTGTGAATTCTCGAAGAGCTGCCCCAGGAGATATTCCCTGTGGGTGGTGCCTTCAGCACTGCTGAGGCTTGCTACAAATTCAGCCTGGAAAGAAATTGCTGGCCCCGACAGTTTTGTCCTACATTATCCGCATGGTGAGAAGATTCACTATTGAAACTATTTTCTTGCCTCTGACTAAATTTCTTGCATTTACCGCCATATCTTAGAATTTATTAACACACACCCCACCCCACCCAAAAAGGAGTCCTAGCAGTTAAGTCGTTTGCATGCAAATGACAGTTTCCTCCTTCAGGGAAGCCATAAGAAAACTTTTTTATGCAAATGCACATATCAAAAGAGAATGAAATATTAACCAGCCAGCTGAGCACTTTTATTTTTAACAATGTTCCCTAGCACAATTTTTTTCAAGCCTTTTGTGTGAGACGTGGCAACATTTATTTATTTCTTAACCAAATGTCGCTTTCTGCGACTCCAACAGTGGAGGGACAGGACAGAATTCTGGTCACAACAAACTTACATTTCTGTTCTGCGTGGCAATATTTCTTTTAATAAACTTCCTTTTACATACACAGGTTTCCTGAAGAATTTTGTCAGAATTTTGGATATTTTTATCTCAGGGACTAGAATGCTGGGGGGGTTGAGTAGAATTTGGCATTCGGTGTGGAGGGCTGACAATAACACTGTAATAGCTGACTGGGGACATGGATGGCGCTGTGGTCAAAACCACTGAGCCTATTGGGGTTCCCAATCTGAAGGTTGGCTGTTTGAGCTCCTGTTGCTCTGTCCCAGCTTCTGCCAACCTAGCAGTTTGAAATCATACCAGTGTGAGTAGATAAATAGGTACCACTGTGGCGGGAAGGTAAACGGCTTTCCTGTGCGCTCTGGCACTCGTCACAGTGTACTGTTGCGCCAGAAGTGGTTTAGTCATGCTGGTCAAATGACCTGGAAAAGCTGTCTATGGACAAACACCAGCTCCCTCAGCCTTAAAGTGTAGATAAGCATTGCACCCACCCGCCCCATAGTCGAATTTGACTGGACTTAACCATGTAGGGGGTCATTTACCTTATTAGATGACTATTAATTTGTGAGGTCAATTGCTTTCTAGGATGGTCTGCTGAGGAGCAAACTATCAGATCAGTCTCTTGATAGCTGGGGACCTCTCTCTGTCTTTGAATGATGTTTGGAGGTCACATTGGTGTGTAAACACATAGCAGCAAAGCCAGCTTTGTAACTGGAGTGGGTGAGGAGAGAGCTCTGCCTTCTTGTGCTGACCTACTGAGGCATACCTGTTCTTTCCAGCCCCACCAGCTCCTGCATTCATTTGCATTTCCTCCCTATCTCCTGTCCCCTGAGCACAGGGTGATTCCCAGTGAAAGGTGTGAATCCCAGCTAGTCATCCGTCCAGGTGCCCATCCAAGCACCAACCAGACCAAGACCTGTTTGGTTTCAGCAAGGTGGAGGTCCCTTGTTTCTCCAGACCAACTCAGAAAAAGCACAGAAGCTGACACTGAGCTGAGGATTTAGTGTTCTGTCTGAGAATCTTAGCTCTTGGTGTTGTTTTTTCAAAGCAATTTCTAGTCCTTCTGACTCACGTGAAAGTAAGATCTGTGACAGAAATGGAATAAATTTTGCCACATAAGCAAATATATGTAGATTTGTTTAAGTGAGATGTAGGTTTTCATTGTGCATAATTTGGAGTACCTGAGTGTAGGTTCTCTCTCTCTCTCTCTCTCTCTCTCTCTCTCTCTCTCTCTCTCTCTCTCTCTCTCTCTGTGTGTGTGTGTGTGTGTGTGTGTAGTATGGTGTGATTGACACGTGACAAAAATTTCATAGGACTCTAAATCAGAGGAGAACAGAAGCTATTTGTGCACAGCAATCAAACACGGCTGTTTCCCCTAAATTGTGGCTTTCACAGACCTTTATTTTGATAGATGCCTTTTTTTAAAAGGGAAAAGAAAGCAGGACATTTTATTTTGAAACATTTGCATCCTTCTATTGCCGAGTTTCATACACAGGTGTCTCACCTTGGGCCTGTTAGGCTTCCCCTAGGGATTTGGGAGTAGGAGGGGGAATGTGCAGGAGCAGGTAGGGGGAGCTGGCCTCTTTTGGTCTAAGCCTTGGCACCCCTCCCTGCGCCATGAATGAATGGGAGCCAGGGGTATACTTGTGAGAGAGCAGCTGTTCTGAAGTGGAACCGGCACGCTTCTGTGAGAGCTGTACAAAAGAGAGTGTGGTCTGAGAGTGGCTGACAGTTCAAAGAGCTTGGCTTTTATTATGCCACACCTGCTGTTGGCCTCATTCCATCTGCCGAAATCCCCTATAGAGGTTGGTTGTTGTTGTTTTTCCTAATGAGGGAAAATTATGAAATGAGGCTTCTCTACACAGTGAGGAAAGGTGTCGAAAGAGAGCTATAAATACTACATGGTTATCACTTCACTACATTTCCTCTGGAGAACTGCGGCAGCCCCACTGTCGTAAAGGGGAGTTCGCTGGGATGCCATGATGCTCCACTCCTGCCTATGGCAAAGGCAGGACCTTCTTCACCTGCTATCACAGACTGGCTGGATGCAGAGGAGAGGTGGGAGGAAACGAATGGGGAATCCCCAGGGGAAGGAGGCTCAGAGCCAGGGGACTGGTGGTGGGATGACGATGAGTGGTCAGAGGGAGAAGACTGGGAGGAGGAGCTGTCGGAAAGTAACTTGGGAGAACTTAAGTGGTAGAAAATATATTTCAGATTTCAGTACAGTGGTACCTCTGGATACGAACGGGATCCGTTCTGGAGCCCGGTTCACATCCAGAAGCAAACGTAACTAGTGACGGTACGACTGCGCACGCACGTGTCGCTCCCGCCGCTTCTGCGCATGCGCGTGACGTCATTTTGAGTGTCTGCGCATGCGCAAGCGGCGAAACCCGGAAGTAACATGCTCCGTTACTTCCGGGTTGCCGCGAAGGGCAACTTGAACACGCTCAACATGAAGCATATTCAACCCGAGGTATGACTGTACTGGCGCTGTGGTCTAAACCACTGAGCCTCTTGGGCTTGCCGATCAGAAGGCCGGCAGTTTGGATCCCCATGCCGGAATGAGTTGCCATTGCTCTGTCCCAGCTCCTGCCAACCTAGCAGTTGGAAAGCACATCAAAAGTGCAAGTAGATAAATAGGTACCACTGCAGCGGGAAGGTAAACGGCGTTTCCACACGCTCTGTTTTCTGTCACAGTGTTCTGTTGCACCAGAAGCGGTTTAGTCCTGCTGGCCACAAGACTGGGAAAGCTGTCTGTGGACAAACACCAGCTCCCTAGGCCTGAAAGCGAGATGAGCCCCATAGTCGCCTTTGATTGAACATAACCATCCAGGGGTCCTTTACCTTTTACCTTTACTGACCCTAACATGAGTAAAGCCAGGCTCAGTGGAGACTGAGAATTAAAAATCAAATTCACTATTTTACATCCTTGGTAACCTTGAACTCCAGACCTACTCAAGAGCTGATGGGAACTGGTAATAGAAAGCTGGTCTGCAGAATTCTGAACTGATCAGTAATCACTAATCAGTAATTTCCCAGAGCATGTAGTTGTCACAGGAATGGAGAATAAAGATGGGCGGGGAGGGGGAGTTATTGAATCTTGCTCTGAGTGCATTTGTTCAGGGCACAACATACGATGCATGTTGAGGCTAGATATGGATTATAATGAAAAGGATTTGCATATTTCCCAGTTTGGGTGCGTTGAATAACAACAACTAAAAAGCATGGGGGGGGGGGGCAAGAATGCAGCAATTTGGAGCACTTGCCATTAAACTGCCAGTGAAATACTTAGAATGTGGGTTTAGCAGAAGTTTGATTAGCATACGCATCTGGGATGAGATAAACACCACAGCTTGGATTCAGAGATGCACCAGGAGAAAATGGTTGATGGAAGGTGATTCTCCACTCACTTTTTCCTTAGGCAGCCCCCCCCCAAAGGAGGCTGAAACCCCTGGTCTGAAGGTTGGGGACCCATCCTGAATGTGGTGGACTGTGGCAGAAGGATCGCCAGAAATCAGACTGAAGCACCTTCCATGAGCCACAGACCTCGTCATTCAGGGAGTAGACTGACCTTCAGGAAATGGCTTCCTGGGGTAGACTGGGGGCTCCTGAGGGATAAAAGCCACCTCCCACAAAGCCCCTTCTGCTGGCATTGCTCTGAACCCAAAACCACGTTCACACATTTGGGAACCACTGTTTATTCTCAAATGCTTTCTCGGAAGGGGGTTTAAGTGAGTTGGCGATAAGATATTTCCATGATGTTGGTGGACAAGGTGACCTGCAGGGGAAGTTGTGGGAGAGAAGCAAAGCTGGAGAAGGTAAGTACCCACCTCTCTCAGTGCAGCCAGCTCACAGCAACCCAGTTGTTCAAGGGCTGCCTTCTTCCAGCAACACCGCACTATGCGTTGAGCGCTGGGAAAACGTGGTGTCTCTAGCATAGAAGCATTCTTTGAGGGAAGATGGTTGAAACCCACACAGCAATGGAAACCGATTGGCCAGAGTGTACTGTGGAAACAAATGGGTTTAAGCACACCAAACCCTGGTTTGGATTGTGGCCATTGTCTGGAAGGGCCCTAATATGCTACCCAGCAGCTACCATGCTGTGTTTTGTATATTTAAGATGTTTCATTTTTATCTCGCAAGGGCAGCGTTGGAAAGGTTTCACATTCTGCAGACATCAGCACTTTAGGGACATTGCAAATATTTTGGCTCATTTCTAAAGACATTTTGCTCTATATGTGTTTTCTCCCACTATGATATCATATTCACATATAGTAGGATGTTATTGACTTCAGAGGGAAAAAAGGATAAATATTAACAGAGGAACACACGTTGCACCAATATATATTTTTTCTCTTTCTAATGCACCAGTGATAAACATGTGCTGGTTTTTTAGATTAAATAATTTATCTTTAGGGATTGTTTCTTAACTGAAATTTCCTACAGGTTCTCTCCAGGGACTGAACTATGAATATACAACATATAACTGTATAAATCAGTCTAAGAATTTGGGGATTTTCACTGGATCAGAATTGCAGACTGTCTTACTGGGACTTCAGAAATAAACACCAGCGGTAGGCTTTGTATCATGAGGTTGTGGGGGGGAAAGATTAAAAACTGATCCTAAATATATGCACAGTCGCAATGGGGAACTGCTTGCAGTAATTTAGAAACTGTGCTATCCTGCAAGAAACAAACAGGGACAAATGATATATAATGAACTGAAAAAAATGTTGAAAATAACTTTTCCTAAGAAACCAGAAACTTTTCTTTTAGGTATTACAGGACCAGAGATCCCGAAGGACCAGATGAAACTATTTATGGATGCAACCACCGTTGCGTTGATTCTGTTAGCCCAGAAATGGAAAGAGGGTACAACTCCAACCAAAGAAGAGTGGCAGATAAATTTGATGAACTATGCTAAGATGGCAAAACTTACAGGAAGAACCGGGAACCAGGAAGAGGAGGTCTTTAATAAAGAATGGGGAAAGTTTATAATTTATTTGAAAAAACTATTGTAAACAATTACACACATTGGTAGGTTTGACAGAAAACTTGTAGCAAAAAATGAACTCTAGAATGATAAAGGATTTATAAGAATAGATTTATGAAAGAGATGCAGAGGGGGAAATCATTATATTAAGATCCACAATGGGGGGGAAGTCAAATGGGATTATATGTTTATGTTTTTAATTCGGCTTGTTTATGTAAAATAGAAAATGCACACACACACACACACACACACACACACACAGGCAAATCTGCACTACTCACCCCATCTCTTCCAGACCTTAACATATTTTACTGCCACATCCGTTGGACTGATTTTTATTTGGAGGAACAGCACAATAATATCTCCTTAAGAGCAACAAAACATTACGTGTGAGCTTCTGTGCTTCACAGAATTCTTCCTCAGGCTAGATATGCAAAAAAGAAATGTGCTTCCGGGGCTGGACGCAATGTTAAGCCCTGGCTGAACTCTCTTCCTGTCTTAAGATGATAATAAAGAAAGTTTGTGAAGGCTAATTGGGTTAAAATTCAGTTGCAAGCAGGATTCAAGTTACACAGTGTCATGCTGGGACACAGAAGCGAATGGAAAAACTTATTCTGTAAACGGAAGGGTTCTGGGTTTGTTTTGTTTTCATTCTTGTTTCTATTATGTGTTTTGTGTTTTTATTTTGTATATTTCTGCTGTGAACCATCCTGAAATCATCAGATGAAGTGTGATACAGGAGAACTCACCAGGTCCTTTGTAAGGCAGAAAAAATGTTCAGGGGAAATGTTGTAACCAGAAATTTTGGTGCTAATTCTTGTTGCATTTGGTTTTTTATCTCCCTGATTAGCTCAGGTCTGGTACTGCAGAAATATGAAAACCAAAACACATGCAGCCAGTAAAAGAAAAAGTGTTCCTTTGGCATGACCTGTTTCCCCTT
>CANTUW010000193.1:0-23572 GCA_947686815.1 Podarcis lilfordi | reverse complement strand
TTTTAAAGTACAAGGAAAAAAGACAAAACAGAAAAGGAAAAAGAAAAAATAAAACCATCATTTTCAAATTCTCCACTTTCATTACCTTCTTTCTATGACCTCCTCCTCCTCCCTTTTCTTGTATCTTGATTAATAGTTGTCACAGCAAATCCTTTCCATAATTCATAGTATTCTGTCATTACATTGCCTTACTCTATTGTCATCTTATCTTATAAAAAACCTTAAAGCTTAAGACTTTAATCTTATTTTTACCAACTTCTCATAACCATTACCTTTTTACCTAATTCTTTAAACATTTTTACAAGAGCCAAGTAATTTCATTTCAACATTTTTCTAACATTCATCAATTTTATAAAACATTCCTAATGATAGAAAAAAGAAATAAGAACAATCCAATCTTCTTCCAGCGTCCCTTCCTCCTGGTCCCGGGTTTGTCAGTCCTTGTCTCCCATTAGTCTGGCACATTAACCTGGTGATCTTATATCCGAGGCCTTCAAGTCTCTTCCATGTCCCTTCCGCAGCTCTTCTTCATATTTTCCTTTCACTCATGGGAACTCCAGCTTGGTAGTGTTTTTGACCCTTTTCAACAAATCAGCCCCTTTCCCATAGTCCAGATTAGACTCCATGTGGTATTTTAAGACATGTTTCAAATTCCCTCCAAAATTGGGAGCCCCCACAGCTCCAAGCATCTGACGGCCCATTGCCAGACTCGGAAAGTCCAAAAATCTCTGCATAGGGGGGTCAGTCCAACCCCCCATTTCCAAATCAATCCAAACTTTATCTTTCCAAATCTGGTTTTTTCCAAGTTCATTTATCAGATCCAAAGGCTCATTTTCCTGCAGGGCCAAAGTTCCTCCCTTTCTGGCGCCCAAGATTCAGCAACATCCTCTTCTCTCAACTGTTCTGTCATGGCACACTCCTGTTTAAGTTCCTGGGTGGGCTCCATATAGTTTCCCACTACCTGTTCAAATGTTCTGGCCGCATTAGTCATCAAATCCGTCTTCTGGCTTAACTGATCCAATAGGGCATTTATTTTACAGAAAGCACCCAACAGTGCTTCTGAGAACATTGTCCTACAAGGTCACAAGTCCTTTCCCACGGTTGTAATCTGTGGCAGCTGCAAGCTCCCTAGAATTAGTTACAGTTTCACAGTCCCCCTCTAGGGGGAAAACTTCTGGTTGTTCTTTCTTTTAAGGACAATAGCAACAAAGTTTCTTTTTTAAGATATTTTGTCAATATTTGTTCCTTTAAAATGCGAAAGGAAACAGTGGAATCACAATGTTACTCTTCTTTTAACTATCTGTCAAAAACATTTGTCTCTGGTCAATGAGCTTCAAACGTCAATTCTGACACCCCGCTCCAGGATCAGGACGGTGGAAAGTTACTTTACTTTAAACTCACTTCTGCAGGTTTAAACAGTCCAAAAAAGATCCCCCTTCTTCTCCTGCTACCGAAGGGGGGTTCAACGATTTTAAATGGTGAAAAACAGTCCTTTGAAAGTGATTTTCTAAGCTCTAGTTTACGTTGTCTTTGCTTTCTTCTGACTACAAGGAAATGGAAGGCTGACTTCCTGTTTAGACCTTCCCGTTTCAGTACCAAATTAAGGTAAATTTTTAAGTCCAAATCCTTTCTAATCGCCAGTTCTTATTTGAAGTCCAATTGTTCAATGTTTAAGTACTCACGGGTGCTTATTTTAGAGTCCAAATTGTCCCAGGAAAAAGGCAGCGCTCTCCGGCAACGGCTATGCGGCTTCGCTCCACGGAAATAGCAGTTGACTCACAGCACCGCGCCACTTCCCCCTCTTCGCTTCGGAGCCCGTTAGTGGGTTCCTTTGCGGGTTGGGGGGGCGCTAAGGGTGCCCGCCGAGTCCCACGGTCACAGGCTTCATCCGCCTGTGATTTCTAAAAGGGTTAAAATAAGGTCCAGGTTCACTTCAAAAAGAAGAAACGGTCCAGAAACTCTATGAAAGGGAATGAATGAATGAATGAATGAATGAATAAATAAATAAAGCATATAAATGCACAGAAAACAGATTGTGTACATTGTGCTCACATACTGTGTATGGGTTGTGTTGTTTGTGATTCTCCTCCCCCATGGTGATTAGTTCACTGTTATCACCCTGACTCCTTTGCCACACACAACAATTTCAATGACAGAGAAACTGTATTTGCCACCATGATTGGGCTTTATTCTCCAGTCGCAAAACATTACTGTATAAGTACTAAAATTTGAAATCACAGAATTATTTCTTTGATACCTGGATTTGGTTAGGTGAATCTGCATTCAGCTTTTTTTCAAACTCTGCTAGTTTTTTTATGCCCCAGTCTTTCCAAAATTTTAAAACAAATTAATAATACTACCACTGACATTGCATTGTGCTGTGTGTGTGTTTATAAAGTAATAATCTTAATCATATTTTGGTTTATATTGTACTATTATTTATTTATTTATTTATTTATATTAAGGTGTATAGAAATTTTCTAAATAAATAAAATGAAATAAAAGACACAGAACAATTTTAGATTGCATCTTTTACTTCACAGAGTAACTAGTTTGTCCATTTTAGCAGTCACTTTTTCTGTGCGCATTGTATTAGGTGTATAATACTGCACTTTCTGGTGTATAAGACTACTTTTTAACCCAGGAAAATCTTCTCAAAAGTCAGGGGTCGTCTTATACGCCGGCTACAGCAGCAGCTCCTGCAGCAACTCCCCACCAAAGGATAAAATGACAGCAAATTAAATCAGAGGACACCAAGCTCTCTAGATGAAGCAGAAATACGCATGAAAATTGGCCCCAGAAGCCCCTGGCCACTGGGAAGTGGAGCAGATTTCCGAGCCGGACTGGAGACTGGTTTTTTAAATTTTTATTTGGTGTGCGTTGGAAGAGGGGTAGTCTTACACGGCAAGTATATCCCAAACTCTATATTTTAACTGGAAAAGTTGGGGGGGTCATCTTATACGCCCAGTCGTCTTATACGCCCAGTCGTCTTATACGTCGGAAAATATGGTACATACAGTCATACCTTGGAAGTTGAACAGAATCCGTTCTGGAAGTACATTCGACTTCCAAAACTTTTGGAAACCAAAGCACGGCTTCTGATTGGCTTCAGGAAGCTCCTGCAGCCAATCGGAAGCTGCGGAGGACACTTTGCTTCCGAAAATCGTTCAAAAACTGGAACACTCACTTCCAGGTTTCTATCTTTCGGAAGCCGATTTATTCAGGAGCCAAGGCATTTGAGATCCAAGGTATTGACTGTATTTATCATATGGAAGCACACAATTACATATTTGTTTTTAAAAAGGCTTATTTTAATAAAACTGGTGTCTGTGTGAGCCAGACTGAGACAAAAATGAGAATTAGGAGATAAACTTATGCAGGGTAGCCTAACTTTAAGATTTATTGAATGTTCCACCCTTCAGTTTTCAGGTTATGCTTAATGCTTCTGCCCACTATGACCTTAAGTCACTTTGACATTCAGGGGTAATATCAGACAGTAACCACCAGTCGCTCCAGTTAAGAGGGAAATTAGTTTGACATAAGCATGTAGTGGATCACACCATATGTAATTTATAAACAATGTATATTGTATACTGTACCCTTCTGGTTTGTTATCTTTCCTTCGGGACACGGGAAGCAATCATAGCAGCAAAATTCCTCTCCTTCCTTCTTGGCTTTTCTGCAGCCTAAATAGCAATGATCATTGCACACCGAAAGGGGTAATGCCTGTAAATAAATAAGAGCAGATGTTAGTGTGGGAGTTTGCATATCACCATGAAGAAGCCTTCTGCTGTAATGAAATGTGTTAATTCTGGTACGTATAGCAAAATCATATTGTTTCCAGAGAGAATTGTTTATGCACCACAGCCAATTCTAGTTGTGGAATGTCTGGCAATACTACACTTGCATTTCATTTATGACGAAGATGTTGGAATATGCATTGACTTTCTCAAAGCACGGTTCATTGTCATATTTATTTAGATCAAATTCAGGTGTTAAACACAATTATCTGCCCTTCATACCACCTTGCCAATGTTCCTTGCTTCAAGTTATTCATGTCTTGTACAATGTATTTTCATGTGCTATCCCCACATCTCCCCATAACCCACCTCCTTGTGGCTGGGGTGTACTGGTGCCCCAGACAGGTCACTATAGTGCTTGTGCATCTATGTGAGAGGAGGGGGTCTAGAAATCTGGTCTCCAAGGAGCCTGTCATTGGCCCTAGCTTCATCTACTTTCCTTCCACTTGCCATGATAACCAGCCATCACTAATTCTGTGTAACTTGGGACCTGGTTAGCTAAAGAGAGTGAAACACTGGGGAATTCTCTCTCTCTCTCAGCACTTCTCCTGCAGCTGGCGCAGTGAGAAAATCATATTGACTATGGACTATGGAATTGTGCTGCCTTTACATTTTTCATAGCTTTGGAAATCACTGTGGTTGGATTTCCTTTTTAATGTCTTAGTAAAGTACCAGTTGAGGGGACATGGGTGGCGCTGTGGTCTAAACCACTGAGCCTAGGACTTGCCGATTAGAAGGTTGGCGGTTTGAATCCCCGCGACGGGGTGAGCTCCCGTTGCTCGGTCCCTGCTCCTGCCAACCTAGCAGTTCGAAAGCACGTCAAAGTGCAAGTAGATAAATAGGTACCGCTCCGGCAGGAAGGTAAACGGCGTTTCCGTGCGCTGCTCTGGTTTCGCCAGAAGCGGCTTAGTCATGCTGGCCACATGACCTGGAAAAACTGGACAAACACTGGCTCCCTTGGCCAGTAAAGTGAGATGAGTGCCACAATCCCAGAGTCGTCCGCGACTGGACTTAATGGTCAGGGGTCCCTTTACCTTTGTAAAGTACCAGTTCACTGAAATTTTAGGCTTTTCTGAATATCAAGGAACTGATGATCTCACCAACTTATGCACTTTTAAACACAAACTCTCCCTCCCATTGTGCTGGTTTAAGCACCATGTTATTTTCAGTAGGTCCTCTATTACAAAGTCAATAGCTGTTTTGGGAGACTATGGTCTCAGATCTCACCTGCCATATCTATTTTGACCCTGACAGGCAGCTGTTTCAGGGTTCAAACCAGAAACCAATCTTTTAACACTGAATAAATAACTGGAGACAACCTGAAGTAGACCTTACTTGGTTGAACCTGCTGGGCCACACAACTGTGTTGTCATGAATGTTGAACCTCTTGTCTGGGGAAGCCTGGGGGTCTATTTTTCCAACTTTGACTCTAAGGAAGGAGTCATTGGGGAATATGACCCAGTTGATAATATCAAATCCAGATACCAGTTCCCCATTTTGATCAAAGGAAACCTCTTCTTTAACACTGTTGTTAAACGAGACACTTCTCAGAAAGTGGTGAAGCTAAATCAGTGGAGAGAGAAAAAGCAATAAATAAGGATGTACAAAATGATGCAATATTACAAGTTTCACACTTGAGCACTTTGGTACATGGCCTGTTAAAAAGCTGTATATGGATTTATTATTTGCCTTGTTGAACGAGGTTGTTCGTAGAAACAGGTTGAGCCAAATGGGGGAGAATAAAGTATTAAAAACAATGTACATACACGCACAAATAAACAACAGGGTGATAGTGCACCTCCCTTTCCCTGGAGCAATGAAGATGGCAGGAGTGCCTGAATCATGGGCCTCTGCTTTTCTAGGCAGCATTCCTGGCTACACTACAATGTCTCTTAAAAGGGGGGGGGGCAGGAATCCCTCTACTGCTTCATATGCCGGAAGGGAAGGGAACTGCTGAGGATTCTGAAATGGGTGGATATGGCGTCCTAGAGCAAGAATGCCCTAGCAAGGGGAAGGGAGGAATGCAGCAAAAGAAAGAGAAGTGTGAGAGGAGTAGCCAAGTTGACATTAGGGCATCTTGGGAAGCACTTTTGCCTCAGACCTGGAAGGGCTCATCTTCACATCTCATCTTCATATTATTGAACTTTGCTACTGGCCCTTGTGCAGAATGTTCAGGGTTTCTTCACTTTCCTGGAATAATCCCAGGAAATCTGGAGTGGTTTTTTAAATGCTATGGCAGCCTGGTATGAAGTACTTCTCTAAAATGAGTATCTCTAAAGACAGACAAGCCCACTAGAGTCTTGGTGATATTTCATCAATTCCCCTCCCCCCCAAAAAAAACCCCTCTCATTTTCTCCCTCCAAATCATTGAAAGATAACAGGCTTTCCCACACTGTGTTCAATAAATGTGCTTCCTTGGGTTGTACGAAGCACATGACAGCCCATCAACCTATTTATGCACCTGCAGTTATTATGCACTTTCTGCATTAGTCGGATTAGTCCATCACATGCCACATAGGTTCACCCAGAATCTCCCATCTCAATACACTCTACATCACTTTGTGTTTGAGTTTTGTTGCACGCCTGGCTTGCAAAGCATGTACCACAGCATTCAGACCTCTGGAATACAACATTACCTGCCATGGTTGTTGATCTATAAGTCCCCACCTTATTCCACCAGGATTTTAATTTGGTGGAATGCATGGTGTGCAACACATGTGCCAAAATATAGATTGCATTGTAGATGCTGTAGTTGTGGGAAGTCATGCTCATTTCAAAAACAGTGTCAGGAAGGCTCTCAAGCTTTTCCTGCCCGGTGCAGAATCCCCTGTCTTTCTTGTCTGAAGAAGATGGGGCAAATAGCAGTTAAATGCTATTTCCAAGAAGTCCTTGATGAACCCGTCTTCTTTTTCAGAGAGAGGGTTTCTCATCTGAATAAATTTCTGGAACCCTGGAATATCCCTTGAGTGAACAGCAAAGGATAGAGCACCGTGCAGGAAACTTACATCCCAACTTTGTTGGAAGGGAAAGGATGTGAAATCCATCTGGGCTGTCATAATCCAAACTTTTGCCCTGGCTTGCACAGGTACCCCTTCTATTTCTGCAATATTGGGCAACACTCTTAGTGCCATAATGGAATGAATTTTGCCATTCACAATGACAACATTGGCAGTACTTCCCATAATGATATGGCATAGTTCAGAAGATTCCTCTACTGTTTCGATGAACTCACCAGAAAATGTGAGCCTGGGGAATCTTTCTATAAAATCAAAGCAGATGCCTCTCTCAGCAAACATGGGAAGAACGTTTCGTACAAATCGCTCTCCGTTGTCATCGCTCAGAGAAAGCACCCCGATCCAATTCCAGGTGAAATGAAGAAGCAACTGGAGAATCCCGACATATTGATGAGCTCCATTTGGGAACATGTAGCAGAAGAAAGCCGCATGGAAGTCAGTATATGTTACGGGATGAGAGCCATAGATGACCTAAAAATAATATTTTTGAAAAAGAAAAAGGGATACCAAAAACAATTTTTTCTCCGTTTAGTTGGTAGTATTCAATAGTTTTTAATCCATTGATTCGTTGATTTTACTGTGTGATGCGTTGTGCTTTATAAATACAAATACCATTCATTTGCAAGAGATGTCTTCCCAATAAAAATGAAAATGAAAATAGCTAATTAGGAGGATTGCCCCTCCCATTTATTTATTTATTTATTTATATGAATGTAACTGAGTGGGAAAATAAGCTGATTAATGATTTAACACAAGGGTCACTAAAATGGCTCCTATGGGTGCAAACCTGCCCTCCATTACCCCCTACAGCCCCTGTAAAAGTATCCCCTTCAAAATCTGCAATATATGAAAAATGATTTGCTCTTCCTGCCCAGTTCTTATTTTCAGTGGGTTAGACACCCAGCATTGGACACCTGCTGCCCCTTCCATTCTGTCATGACGTACACACCCCACCATTTTGTGTCACCTTTTCTGCCCTTTAAGGTGCAGAAGCCATCTTTTTCTAAGTCTTTGTGTCACACCCCACAACAGCTGTTTTGTTTGATGCCACACATGCCAGCTATTCTATGATGGGGACCCTCAGCACTTTCTCAAAATGCCGAGAGTTTCCCACTGATCTAAAACATTTAGTGACCCTTGCAGGCACAGCAAACATTCAGTGAAAGTTTTGTTGTGACCTGTACAGGTGAGGAAAGTCCATTTGGAAATTTATCTAACCTCAAAAGGGTCCTGTACTCCTAGATCCCTTTCCATTGCTGCTCCCTGGGGCCCAGGAGATTTGACATAAATCAGCAAGCAAGCATAAGGATCAATACACCCTTTCTACAGAAAACCAGACAGAAGCATGCAAAGAGAGATAATATATTCCAATTTTCGTTGAAATTTCCCTTAGATTTGATAACAGTTTTAATGTGATGGACTTGATTTTGCTGTGGCTGTATGGAAAAGGTTAGGGAACGTTCATGTTTCTTCAGCCCAAACATCACAGCAACCGATGCCAACCGACATCGGCACACTTAGGGATCCGCAGTGTCTTCGCAGTTCGCGTGACAGACCTCAGCAACTCAGCATTTTGGCTAATCTATTTTATTTACATATAAACACACACGGAGCACTGCAACATGCCTCCCTCTCTCTCTAGCATCAGACAGCAAAGAGAAAAAGAACAAAGGACAATAGTCCCACTTCACGGAACACAGTAACACAAACATCCTGTTTCTATCACTTCCCACTCTGTGGAGTCAAAACATACACTATCATGTGATAGACAACAATCCTATGACTGCAACCACGGAGCAGGAATTCTAACAGCCCAGGGGTTGGCAACCTAAGACCTATGGGCCACAAGTGGCCCACGGGGGTTGTTTTACCGGTCCACAAGATGCCCCCAAACTGAGCCGCCCGCTCGGCAAGTCCCCGCATGCTGCACTAAACCGGTGCAACGCAGCGCAGGGACTCGCTTTCGTGGCGCTGGAAATCTGGCCCATGAAGGGGGCTCTGCGGCAGTGTATGAGCCTAAGCAAGGTAACCCTTGCCGACCCCTGATGTTGCCCAATGAAAAAATTTTCATCCTTTTTTTCTTGGCATGAGAATGCTCTTAGAATCGCGCACGCGCACACACACACACACACGGAGCTACTTTAGAAACATTTTATTCTGTCCCCCTCCTCTTTCCTCTCCCTTTCTTCGTTCGGTTGAAAACCTTCAACCTGTTCTCCAAATGTGTCGTTTTCTTGCGCTAATTCTTGTTTTGTTCCTGTGGTATTTCACAACCCCTCTAATTCTCAAAGATGGTAAAGGGAATTTCAGTATGAATCACTCAACCTTTCAAGTATCAACATGCAGCCTGCAGGGACATAGTCAGTGACAGTTGAGAATGGCATGTTAGTCAACCATACTCCAAACACACAAGAAATGTCAATAACACTGCTGCTTCCATATCATTATGGCTCTGAACTCTTTCGAATTTCAGTATCTTTACAAATGGATATACAGAAGTCACATATTCAGTCGCCAGATTTTGCGCTGCCTCGATAGATATTCGATGAAGAATGGTCTATGCTACAATTCAATCCTAAACTGAAGGCCCATATTATTAGAGCTGCACTTCTGAAGCCCACCCCATATAGCTATGTTAACCTATCTTTTAATTTTTCTTATAATTTTTTACTCACCCATTATCTATGCTTAATTAAGTATTCTATGTATATGCTTAAATCTGCATTTGGTTCTTGCTCCCATTTAATAATTATTCACTTAGATGCATACTGTTATGCTATTTATTTATTTATTTAGATGTTTTGCTTATGCTGCTCTATGACCATAATAAAGTACTTGATATACAGGTATGGTTATGCAAAATCAAGGAGTGAATCATTTTAGGCTGTAGGTTATGAAATGTAATTCCAGGCAGAATATCAGTGACCCGACGGTGTAGTATATTATGTTTTAGGAGGAGTTAAATCTCCATTGAGAACCACCCAAACATTCAAATATAAGTCTTAAAGGACATAGCGGAAAACAGAAAATGGACCGTTAACAATCAATATTCCGTGCCCATATCTTACTTGTGGCAGCTTGTACGTAAAGAGGATGGTTGCCATGTGAAGACCTAGATCAGAGTTTGGTCCCTCAATGACTGCTCTTGGAATGTTCTCAGTAGTTTGGAATGAATCTTCCCTGACTGGAGAAAAGTTCCACTGAGGCCAGGTAAGTCCAGCTTGGACTGAAATGGCTATTGTAGATAGCCCAAGGAATCCCAAGGTGATGTTGGGCAAGATTTCAGGATTTTCTTTTTTTTTTATAAGATATTTATTAAGCTTTTTTAAAATATTACAATAAAAATGAAAAAATAACAAAAATACAAAATAAAAATAATTAAAAACACACAGATTTTCCATTACTTATTTTCCTTTAGCTTGTTTCCCGGACCTCCTCATACCTCCCTTTTTTGTATTCCAATTCAGTTTGTTGGTTCAGCAAATCCTTACCCTCTTTATTTATCCTAATCTTTAGTCTTAAAATAGTAACGTTAACTTTTTACCTATTAACAACCCATTTTTCATAATCCCTTAAAGCATTACAGCTGGAAACCACTTAATTTCTATCCAACATCATTCTAACATTCATTAATTTTACAATAATTCTGTAGATAGTCTTTGAATTTCTTCCAATCTTCTTCCACCGACTCTTCTCCCTGGTCTCGGATTCTGCCAGTCATTTCTGCCAGTTCCATATAGTCCATCAGCTTCATCTGCCAAAGATTTCAGGATTTTCATTTATTCCCTTTGTAGCAAATGCCAAAGCCACAACATGTTGGTAGAGCTGTGTCATTACTCTGAAATAAGAGAGCTACTTGGTGTGAAAATAATGCATCTTCACACAGAAAAATAGATTTATGCCTATAGTCCAGTGAATCAC
This sequence comes from Podarcis lilfordi, assembly GCA_947686815.1. Taxonomy (NCBI): domain Eukaryota; kingdom Metazoa; phylum Chordata; class Lepidosauria; order Squamata; family Lacertidae; genus Podarcis; species Podarcis lilfordi. Next base: position 12,837 of record CANTUW010000193.1, on the reverse strand, counting down.
ATGGATACACTGGCAAACATTTCTTAGCATTGCAAATTGTTTGAACTGATTTTAATATTGCATTTTTTTATTGTTTAAACCCACTTTGTGACCTTGTGGGATAGGGCAAGTAACGAACAATGATTTCCTAAATTCCAATTTTATAAACACTAGTTTAGATATTTGTGCTTCTTTATTTTTTATATTTCAGGCTTCTTCAGACTCCCTCAGGGCTGCCATAAATTCATTTAAAATGCTTTTAAAGCTTCCTAGTAGTTTGGGATAATAGGCTTAAGTGGAGGACAACCTTATGGACTAAGGTTGTTTATTAAAATGATGTTTTGATAATAAGGGAACTTTGATATTTGCTTTGGGATCTTACATGTGCATGATGACGATGACCCAAGAGATGCTGTTGCTGAAACCAGCTTCTACAGGAGCAATCCTATGGAAAGATCTGTCAGAATAAGAAGCTTAGGATGCAGTAGATCAGGAGAAAGTGGGGAGGCAGTATTTAGCCTGGATGTAGGAAACAAGCTAGAGGACCTCTGATAATGCTTGTAGAAGTCAGGCCTTGAAATGGGGACTCTGTATAGTAAAAATGGCTCTAAATTATTTCCTTATCTAGAGCAAGCTGGCAGCCAAAAATAGTTACATAAACTCTTACCTAATAAACTTTTATCAGTTCAAGGGAGCAGCAGCAGCTCACCAACTCTCTATTGAGGGAGAATAAATGAAGATGGTGCCCCAAATACAAAAAGCTTTGAAAGGGGCCCAGACTGAAAGCTTCTTGCAGGAGAACGTTGCATGACTCAACAACCTAAATATCTCAAGGTATAGCTATTACAGGGCTTCGGTGAACTTTTGGAGGAAAAATAATGAACGCATCAGGATCTTGAATATAGGGCATTGAGACTGCAGCATCTGAAGCATTGGCTTTGGCAGTGACTCATGAAAACACAATTGAAAATTGAAATGAGATACTGTGGACCTCCTGCTTAGCTAGCTGATTGCTGAGTCAGCTGGGACAGACAGCAGTAACTCTCCATCCATGACTCTGTTTAAGATACACCAGTGTAACTTGTTCATTCTGAGACAAGACTGATGTAAGCCCCCCAACACAACACCCTAGCATAAAAAACTGACTTTGTAAAGACTTTTCAAGACCTGTTATTCACTTGCCAGGCTTAGCTTGAGCCGCAGCAGAGCTGCCATTGAGTGGCTTTGCATCTTGCTTCATACCAGATCCTTGTGCATAGGATGGCTGCCCAGAGCTTCCATAACACCAGAACTACTGGGAAGTTAGAGGGATGTAGTAGTAGCATCACCACCATTCACTATACATTCACTATATATTCATTATATATGTATGATATGGTTAAAAGAAGACAACTCCTTACAGAAAGTCATCAAAAAGTTCAGGAGAGGGAGGTTCCCTGAAAGTCAAGACGCTTGAGGTCATATAGATTTGAGACATAATGCCAGCAATGATGAGGTCTCCTGACTGATAATATTGGTGAAGAATAGGAAGAGGGTCTACAGTGGAACACCGAGCAACAGGAAGCTTGCACACAACTTGAGGCGGCAACAATAATACCGACAATAGAAATGCTACCATTTTACAGGAGGGGATCTTCATTTTGGAAGACAGTTAATCTTTCTCGCCATCCCTGAATAGCAAACCTTACTAGAATGGCAACTCACTCAGCTGATTCAATGCTAGAAGCATGCAACATACATAATCAGTGATCAGAGCTACAGAGCCTTGTGTGTCTATAGTTCAACCTCCGAATGACACTGGGGGTATTAATAACATCTGTTAGTATAAGTCTGTTATTTGGAATGTGGCCATTGGATAACCCTTAGGATGGAGAGAAAAGTAGCAGCAATTGTGATTAATGATAATTACAGCAGAAATAATCACCTGTTCTGGGTTATACATTCTCAGTGACTTTGGCAAAAAAAGTCAGCAATACATCTCAGTCAAAGCATAGTCTACCAAATATGAGTAAGTGCTATTAATTCAGAAAAGTGGATTAAATTCTTCCTCCCCAAATGCAATTGGAATACTTCAAAGTCCAAAAGAAAACTTCAACTGCTTTGGAGTAATCAGAGTTTTTCCATATGTATTTTCCTACTTCAGAAGTCTGCAGACATTTCTGTCCCATTATGGTATAAATAATTAACATATGTTATTCCAGATTACCTGATAAATTTTGGGCCCAGAAAAGAAGGAAGCTGAGAAAATATTAGAAGGTGCTCCACTTTCTCCCCTTATTCTGCTCTGTGGAGAGAGATCTGAAGACGTGAATTTGAGGGAAGTCCCTCTTTCTAATACCCAGGTTAGATATCTGGGCCACTGAAACTGATCTCAGTTCCCATTTAGGGGTTCATTAGGTAACCTGGTCGCCAACTGTTCACAACAGAGAATGAGGGTCCCTATCAGGTGCAATCAACAATAAAACACACATATATTAAAACATACTACAACAAACATATACAAAAGGAAAATGCATAATAATGCAGATGGGGCAATGAACATTAATACTATAGATCAGTTTTGACCATTAGGTCTTGTTCGGCTATGTCCCAATCAGTCCTACAGCTGTCCTGTTCTGAACACATCCAGACCAACAAGTAGATGGGACTGGATTTCTAATTATTAATTGGTGAAGCATTTAGTTAGATCAGCTCCTGGCATGCAAGTGATATACAACAGCACCATCCAGTAACTAGATGACAGCTCATCCTTGGAGGCCTAAAAAGAGTGCTGTGAAACAGAACTGTGTTCTTGTCCCTACTGTCTTTGGCATGTTCTTATCTCTTATGCTCTCATATGAATTCAGCACAACTGAAGACGGTGTGTCCTTTCATTCAAGGCACGATGGGGGGTGGTCTGTACAACCTGACATTTCTCTGCAGCAGGACGCAAGTGTAGCAGGTCCTTATCTGAGAGATGTTGTTTGCAGATGATACAGCCTTGACAACATTCTCCAAGGAAGCTTTACAGAGTCTCATCATCCATTTTGCCCATCAGCCTAACAAAGGCCAACATCCTGGGTCAAGACATCACCAGCACTTCACGCATCAGCATTGATGACCACACACTTGAGGTAGAAGACAATTTTGTCTACCTGGGTTCCAACATATCAGATGACATCTACAAGGTGACAGCAAGCCACATTGTGTGTCCAGGGCAGAAGTGGGAGAAGAGTTGGAATTAGAGAAGGTGCCTACTCAAGTGAGGAAATTATTTGGAAAGATGGATCACTGTTTTCTAATTATATGTTATTGAATCAAACGGGATTTAGTTAGAGCTGAATTTAAAGAGACTAGTTGATTCTTTGATTTTCTCTTCTTATTAACACCTGCCTTCTGTTCAACTCAGGCCTCAGTAAAATGACATAGCATTTGGGGGAAAAGATGCAGCCTAGTAAGCCAGAACCAGATGCCAAGATGGAGAAGATCTCCACAGCCACCATGTATTTGCCCTTGGTGCTCAGGTAGGTTGGAACAAAGGACAACCACACACTACAAAAGACCAGCATGCTGAAGGTAATAAATTTGGCTTCATTGAAACTGTCGGGCAGTTTTCTAGCTAGGAAAGCCACAATGAAACTGCCAAAGGCCAGTAAACTCATGAAACCCATGACACAGTAAAACATGATAGTTGATCCTTCATTACATACCAGTAAAATTTCTGTAGTCATTGAATGCATGTCAAGATCCGGGAATGGGGGAGAGGTTGCCAACCACACACAACAAATTGCAGATTGAGTAAGGGTGCAGAAAAGAATAATGGATTTAGACAATTTTCCCCCAACCCATGTTCTGTATTTAGACCCTGGTCTTGTGGCCATGAAAGCGAGAGTCACAAGGGTGGTTTTGGCCAATATGCAAGAAACTACCAATGAGAAGATCATGCCAAAAGCAATTTGTCGAATGAGGCACGTCACCTTCTCAGGTTGGCCAATGAATAGCAAAGCACAAAGAAAGGAGAGCAGGAGGGAGATGAGGAGAGTATAGGTGAGGTTCCGGTTGTTGGCTTTGACGATGGGAGTGCCCTGGTGCTTAACGAAGATCCAAAGCACCCAAGCTGTGGTGATAGAAAAGGAGAGGGCAAAAGTGGCCAGACTGATCCCCAAGGGTTCTCCATAAGACAAGAAGGTTATTTTCTTGGGAAGGCATCCATCCTGGGCATTGTTTGGGTAATGATCTTGTGGACATTGAAAACAGTCATCCATGTCTGGAAAACAAAAATAAATTTAGCTTCCAAGGCAAATAACATTGTTCCTTCCTCCTTGCCTGCCTATGAACTTGAGGAGACAGCAGCAGCGGTGAGGAGGTCTATGGGCTTCCTTCTTTCTTGGATCAGGCCCCTGCGGCAATTCTTCCACCAGTCCTGTGCTCACTGCCCAGGCCATCCTGCTGCCCTCTTCCAGGTGCCACATATCCACCTTATCCTGACAACTTGAGGTGGGACACTCTCTACCCTCGTTGTCATTTCCCCCAAGCAACCCTCTTCTGGGTGATCTTTGTCCTCCCCCTAGGCATTCCTGCACCCCTCCCTTTGCTTCCATGCCCTCTGTGTATGGCCAATCTGACCCATGGCAATACAGTCATACCTTGGCTCTCAAACAAAATCTATTCTGGAAGTCTGTTCAATTTCCGAAAATGTTCGAAAACCAAGGCACGGCTTCCAATGGGCTGCAGGAGTTTCCTGCACTCATTCGGAAGCCGTGTCAGCCGTGTCGGATGTTTGGGTTCCAAAGAACGTTTGCAAACCGGAACACTCACTTCCAGGTTTGCGGTATCCGGGAGCCAAAACCTTTGAGTCGCAAGGCGTTCGGGATCTGAGGTACGACTGCGTTTAACTGCATACTATCAGCCAAATCCATACAATTTAAGAATCAGGGAAATTAGTTTCTGACGTGCATGTACTGGATCATACCTGATGGAGTCTATAAATACTGTCCAAAATATCTCTTACCTTCCTTGTTGGAAATCTTTCCTTCTGAACATGGGAGACAATCATAGCAGCAAGATGGCTTCCCTTCCTTTTTGGCACGACTATAACCAAAGTGGCAGTTCTGATTGCACACAGAAGCAGGTCGTGACTGTTTATTTTTAAGAGAGAGAGAGAGGAGAGAGAGAAGTTAGGTAGTTCATGTCTCACAGGCCCATCCAAGAAACCTGCAGTTTAGAAATCAGTTGGTGTAAAAAAAATAACAGAAGTTTTAAGTGAGGGTTCCTTTTAATGCAACCACCACAATACTAGACACAGTGTTGGAACCTCTGTCTTTAGAAACCCATAACCATGTTAATTATTATGTTGTTATTGTTGTTATCAAAATGTTTAGAATAACACTGAAGATTCAGGATAAAGACATTCTCCTTTAGCAATATTGTTAATGTACTAGGGCTGTGCGAGGACCTCCGGAACCTGATCTGTGGCTCCAGTCTGTAAATCTTACCTGATTTATAGCCTCGTTTGGATCATGATCTAGATTTTACATACCTCCAGAAATCCCTTTGACTTGCATTGTGGAGCAAAATGGACACAAATTTCTTGTTTATTTGGCATAGTGCCATGAAGGCTGGGGACACTGTAGTCCCTACAAGGGGATTCACCCTCCCAAATTTCAGGTGGGTCACTCCAGGGGCTTCCATGCTAGTCCCCTTTAAAATTCCATTAAAAATAAAATCTTACAAAGACCATGAGTGCTCAATTCTGCAACTTCTCATACTCATGTGTTTGCCCAGTTTCTTACACCAAGTATTTGAGAACCTTTGTGTTTATCTTTTTAAAAACCTGGAGATTAATGGGCAGGCAGCAGCCCACTTGGTAGGATAACAAAAGTCAGGGGTCTTCTGAGGGGCAAATTGTCAGCAAAGAGAAAAAGTAAAATATTCATTGAAGTCACAGTAGAGACCCTATCATAGCATTGGCTGATTCAGGATAAATACCCAATGCCTATGCCAAAGCCGGCCTAAAACTGTAATCAATAAAGTTGTGGCCATTTGGATCACAAGCCATTGTCATTCCATTTTTGCAGCATCTACACTTCCAAACTCCTCCCACCGGTGACCTCTGGCCTGCTGCACTTGGGTTAAAAAATAAAAGGGTGTAACACCACTAGGATGCAGAAAACAAGCTGGGTCCTTAATAGTTTGAGTTCCTCACTTGAAGCTTTATAAATTTATATATTGTAACATCACGAATGGAAATCATTAATTATGTAGCTGTTAACTAAGGGATTATTATTATCATAACTGAAATGTAACCAACATTAATTGAGATTATGGAACACAGTGATATGAGATTGGAAATGCACCCAAACCATTATGGGGGGAGCCACTTTAACTAAAACGTATTAATTGGAAGTTGATTGGCACTTTGATAATTGTATTATTTGGGAATGAATTGATAATTGCTATAATTTGGCTATTATTAGGGGTATATTGGAAAACTAATAAAAATTATTTTAAAAAGCAAGCGAGCTGTGTCCTTCTGATATTTTGTTGTGAGAAACTATAAATGCAGCAACAACAGCAACAATGATTAGCAGTGAGAAAATTTTAAAACACAGCATTTTTTTTTAAAAAAAAAAGAACACACAGAACGATAGGACTGGGATTGACTGGGAAAAGATAGAAAATAAACCCCTTCAGTGTCACACTGCCCAGCATGTGATTGGAGAGTGTTGGGTGGGGTCTCCACCTAGGCGTTCTCCTTATCTTCAATTATAATTAACAGTTGTCACATTTCAGAGACATTCTGCTCTTAAAAGGGGCTGCTCTGAGGTACAAAATGGCACAGATTTCTACAAACTGATTTTGGGTGTGCTGGTGCACCCTGTAGTGATTAGTAGCTGCTTCAACCCTATCAGGACAGGACACCAATTGGCCTGAATGGGCCTGGTTCTGTTTGGGAGTTGGCTGAATCTGCTGCACAGCCAATTATATCACACCATAGAATTGTTGGAAAGGATCCCAAGGGTCATTTAGTTGAACCCCCATATGTTAGTAAAACAGTAATTAGACAACCTATTCAGTCCCTTTGAATATCAAGAAGGGATAGCCCCAAAGCTTCCTGAATGCTTTCATCAAAATTAATCCTTGTCCCTCTGTCAGATGTGTTGAGCTCTCGTTTGATCCTGATGTATTCCTCATCAATATTGGAATCATTGCTTTGGAAGATGATCTAGACTGGTGCTGTGGTCCCAGATCTCCCAGCCACATTTAATTTAACTGTGAGGGATATCTGTTTTAGGGTTTAACCAGTGAAACATTTATTGACCATTGAGGAAATGAATGGAGAATCCCTGGAGTGGACTTTACCTGGTTGAACCTGTTGGGCCACACAATGGCATCATAATCCAAACTGAAGCCTTCTTCGGAGGCAACCTCTGTGTCCATTGCTCCAACTTTGACTCTAATAAAGGACTCATTTGGCAACACAACCCAATTGATTATATCAAATCCAGTAATTAATTCCCCATTTTGGTCAAGGGAAACTTTCCCCCCAACACTATTGTTAAAAGAGACTCTTCTCAGAATTTTGTGGAGCTAGATCAAAGGGAGAATAAAAAATGGAATTCATAATGATTTGTTGAACAATTTACATTTACAAGAAGCTGATTACATTTCACATGTGAGGGCTATGGTTCATTGTTCTTTAAAAAACTATGCAGGTTAATCTTTGTCATTTTTGTATAAGGGACTTATTAGAAACTGATTGTGTAACAAATTGAGTAATGATTCATGGAAATGCTCTTTGGAGAGTATTTTTAGCACTAGGAAAATGATATGAAATCTTAAATTCAATCTGTCCACTGAGATCACAGCACTCAAAACAGTTAAATATCAGAGGATATACAAAAAAAGTGGGAATGATATAAATTGTTTTTAAAAAGAAACCAGGGAACAGTTACACCTTCCTGCACTCCATGTCTTAGCAGTGATATGCATTTATTATAATATTTTTTATCCCACCTGCACAACTCTCAAAGCAGTTAACACCATAGGGTGCAAAATAACATAAAATGACATAAAACAATTTCTAGATACTCACAGATATAGTAAACTTTTTTAGTTTAGGGTTGCCATAATTCAAGCCATTAAAATCCGGACAGAACAATTGTTTTGGGAGCAAAGTTGTTGAGCTTTTTTGGCAAAATTGCAGGAAAAAAACTACCATTTTTGAGCTATTTTTATGGAAAATCAGCAAAAATGGCACTGCTGACATTTGACCGATTACTTAGACATTTGACCAATTTCTGCCCAGACACTTCTGCTGGCTGCAGTATTCTGTATATGTCCGGGAAAATCTGGACATATGGCAACCCTATGTTGGACCCTCTCATTACCTGCCAGGAGTGTAGACTTAGGAAATCGAATTTCTCTTCTTCTGCCATTGCTCTGTATTTTATTGTGTGGCGATGCATAGCATTCAGAGCATGTGCAAGAGCATATAGAGCATTGTAGACGGCATAGCTGTGGCTACTTGTCTTCATTTCAAAAACAGATGCAGGAAGGTCCTCAAGCTTCTCCTCCCCAGTGCAACATTTGTTGTGTGCTTTCTCTAGAGATGGATGAGGGAAAACACATTCAAATGCTGCTTCCCAGAAGTCTCTGATAAAGCCATCTTCAACTTCCAAGTTAGGATTTCTCATCTGAAGAAATTTCTGGAATCCAGGAATCTCCTTTGAGTGGACTGCAAAGGATAGAGCTCCATGGAAGACTTGTACGTCCAAATATTTCACAAATGAACACGAAGCGAAATCCATCTGGGCTGTCATAACCCAGACCTTTGTCTTGGATTGCATTGGTATATCATCTGTTCCTTGAAGGTTGAGCATTGCCCTCATTATCATCATGGTATGAATTTCACCATTCACAAGCACAACATTGGCAGTGCTTTCCATAATAATATCCAATGCTTTTGAACCTTCCTCAAGTGTTTCATAAAACTCACTGGAAAATGTTAGTTTAGGAAATGTTTCTTGAAAAGCAATGCAAATGCCTCTCTCGGCAAACATGGGAAGAACATTTTGTACAAACATCTCTCCAGTGTCGTCTTCGAGAGATAACACCCCAATCCATATCCATCTGAAATGCATCAGGAGCTGGAGAATCCCCTTATATTGATGAGACCCCTTTGGGAACATCTGATGGAGAAAAGCTCCTTGGATGTTGCTATTTGTCACAGGAGAAGAGCCGTAGATGAGCTAAAGATAATAATTTTTAAAAGAGGGAAGTGTCACAACATTAAGATATCAGGTTTCAACAAAACTAAATATTTTGGGGCTTTTTTTCTTCGATTAATGTTTATGGACAAGAAGGTTCCCCGCACCCCCCCCCCAAAAAAAATAATTCCATTAGGTTAACAGAATTAGAAGGGAGTGGTTTTGGAAAAGTATTGATGTAAGTGACTTTTAATTATACAGTGGTACCTCGGGTTACATACGCTTCAGGTTACAGACTCCGCTAACCCAGAAATAGTACCTCGGGTTAAGAACTTTGCTTCAGGATGAGAACAGAAATCATGCTCTGGCGGCGCAGCAGCAGCGGGAGGCCCCATTAGCTAAAGTGGTGCTTCAGGTTAAGAACAGTTTCAGGTTAAGAACGGACCTCCGGAACGAATTAAGTACTTAACCCGAGGTACCACTGTACAAGGCAGGTGGGTGTATATATATCAATTCATACAAAACATCAAATAATTTTACAATAACTGGACATAATAACTATACCATAAAAACCCTACAAAAAAAGAGTTAACATCAGAAATCAGGCAACTATGGTAGAAAGATGGACTCTTCATTGCCTACATAAAACTGATGGTATATACCGTAAAACTTTTCAGCAGACATTTACAAGTTGAAGCAGAAGACACCTGCTGAGTCTCTGTTGACTTTTGTGGAGAATGTGGCAAAATTTTTGAGTGACGCCATGAAATTACGCCCCTATAGATCTTTAGAGCCATCTTTGTTTCTCACAATGTCTGGGTGGTTTTATCCCAAAGTACCTCCTACTATGTTTTGCTACCTGTGTTGTGTTCTGATCCATATATACAATGCACTCTTTTTATGCCAATAAAGGAGATTGGGTTGAATTGCATTGAGTCAATACTGTGCAAATCGCTAAAAGCTTGGTTTCTTGTGGTAGTCAAATGAGCCTTGTCAACTCATGGAATGACAAGAGATGCTCCTGCGTATGATCTTAGTGACTGAGCTGGGATATAAGGCTTCAGGCAGTCCTTGAGGTACCCTGGACATAAGCTTTGTAAATCTGGGTGACGTATATATGCAGTTGGGATGCCAGTAATAGAACAGTGAGTAGAACAAGGAAGCAAGTGTATGTTAGAAAGATATGGGAACAGGAGAGAGAGAAAGAGAGAGAGAGAGAGAGAGAGAGAGAGAGAGAGAGAACTAGGTGCAACACATTTAAGGTCAGCTAGCTGATTTAAAGGAAATTATGTCATACGGATTGGCCAGTAATGGTTGATTGATTGAATACTGTGTTAAGGTGATAAAAAAGCATTTTCCATTTCAAACAATGCAGATCATGGATCATGTTTCTAAAGCCTTAAGAAAGAAAGTCATTCCCTGTACAGGCAATGACTTTCTAATTGGCATTGGCAAATCTTTCTAATTGGCATTTATGGATATTATGTTTAGAGAGGAAATGCTTCTCTCCACTGTAGCACTCAAATATCTACATGCAGCTTAAACACAGTGCTTCCCATACTGATTGCTTTGGAACTTTATTCTGCTGATTCAATTAACATTAGAAAATGTGGTTTTTGTAAACCTTTGCATGAAATCAAAACACAAACCTCCCTCAGCAAACAGGGTAAGAATGTTTTGGACAAATCTCTCACCAGCAAATGTCTATACACCTAACTTACTTGTGGCATCTTGTACATAGACAGGACAGTTGACATGTAGAGACATATGTCTGAGTTTGGTCCCCCGACGGCTGCTACTGGAGTGCTCTCACCATTACACTTGTAGTTGGGGGTGAGTCTGCCCCATCCAGAGAGGAGTTCCACTGAAGCATGATAAGTCCAGCCTGCGGTGAAATGGCTGTTATATATGTGGCAGCCCAGTGTGACATTGGGTAAGATATAGGGGTTTTCATTGATCTCCTCTACAGCAAATACAAAGGCCATAATGTGCTGGTAGAGTTGTGTCACTGACCTGGAAATGAGATTCATATATAGAAATGCACAGAACTAAATTAAATCAGAGGTGAATGAAATTGATAGCAGCTTTTGACAACAAAAAACTGGCAAGACTGAGAGATAAAACTTTGGCAAAGCTACAAGGAGCAACTGATGAGCTGGAAGAATTCACTTGATGAATTGGGAGAATACAAGCATATGGAGAAATGAAGCAACTCAGTGATAGAGCTGGGATTCTGGGAAACATAAATGAGGTTATAAATGGAGACATGGAGAGATTTCTGGGCATCTGTGGAATGGAGAGAGAAAGAGCTCTCCCTGTGACTTGGAGTGATCCCAGGTTACAAAACTATTAAATCCCTGGCATGCTTAGTGAAAAACAAAACAAAATGGAAGAAATGCAAATGGAAACGTAAATGGGATCAGGCTGGAAAAACATAGCAAATACTACAAGAAGTGGAAATTGAAGGTAAAGAACTGAGTGTGGACCAATGTATATTGAATATTGTCTCAATGCATGTTCACAGATGTGATACTCTTATACATACAGAGAGGGAAAGATTTATAGTTATTTAATATGGAGGCATGCTTGCTAAAATTGTTGGAGGCAAAGATGGTATGTTTAACTACTGAAAAACTATTGCTGACTTTTAACAATATTATAAATTGGAAACTGTTTCTGGGCTTGTTTGAAATTGAAGGTGAACACACAATAACTGGATTTCAAGATTGGAAAAATACTGGTTAATGGGAACTGGAATACTTGGATGTTGTGGAGTGAATGTCCTGAATCATTCTTTTTATGTAATTGACAGACAGAATCTGAAGCCCTTTTATTTTATTTTTTCTGTTTTTCTTTCTTTTCTTGTCTCCTTTCTTTTTCTATAAAGATATCTAGTAGTCTCAAAAAGGCCAATGGATTCAGGGTGCAAGAAAGGAGATTCTGACTAAACATCAGGAAGAGATTCCTGATGGTAAAAACTCTTCAACAGGATAATCGACTCCCTTGGAAGGTTGTGGACTCACCTACATTGGTAGTTTTTAAGCAGAATTTGAATGGCCCCCTGTCATGGATGCTTTAGTTGAGATTCCTGCATTGCAGGGAGTTGAACTAGATGACGCTCACGATCCCTTCCAACTCAACAATTTTATGATTCTATTAATATATGCACCCAGTGTAGGAGAATGTTTGGTAATATTGGCAGACAAATATGGATGTGTTGTTCCCATGAGCAGCAGTACATATGCATTCACATCACTCAACTATACATAGCAATACTTTAGTTACTACTGAGTTCTGGAAAACTTAAAAAATAGAATGTGCTTTTCTTATATTAATTGCAATTTATTTTGAGTTAAATCCTGAGATATTTTGTAATTAAGGTTCTGTGTTTGCATTTGAAAATTTCACATATTCATCACACATTTACATGTGTCTCAGAGTCATGCTTCCCACAGCAATGTGCATGTATTTTTCTAGGGCAGAAGCTTAATATACCATTGCTGTTGCTACTACTATTATTACTTTTTTACTACAAGTCCTCATCCCATTACTGTTGCTGTTGCTGCTGCTTGTAGAAATGATAAGATCAGGGGGAAGATTTTTAAAATGAGTTGAGGACATCGTAGTTCTCATTCTAAGGATTATCTAAAACTCACTAATTGAAAGTGAT
>CANTUW010000192.1:0-23653 GCA_947686815.1 Podarcis lilfordi | reverse complement strand
CTGCCGCTGCTGCCAGCTTCTTCTTGCTGCTGCCTGGTCTGGTCTGGTGTGGTTCTCTCCCGCGCTCAGCGCTGCGCTGGGTGGCCGCTGCACTGTCCCTCCCCCAGATAGTCCCTCGCTCTCTCTCCGCACCGCACGCCTGGCACCCACCCCCTCCACAGTGGGCGGCGACCCAGCGGCTCGGATTGGATTCGCACAGCCAGCACTGCAGTGAGAGAGAGTGAGTAAGCCAGATAGGGGCAGAGAGCTGCGAGTGCGAGCGCGCCCCCCCAGATGTTGCGCCCGGTGCGGCCGGCCCCCCCCTGCACCCCCCACTCTACGCCACTGTAACAGATTATCTAACAGTATAAATGAAAACTTTTTAAAAGGGGGGAAAAGATTTTGTTATATTTATACCGAAGACCTTCCTTTTCAACAAGCCTTTTAAGTGAAGATATTTACCCAAAAAACACTGGACCTATTTTAAATTATGTTTATCTAACAGATATTTTTTGTTAAGTCTTTGTATTGCTTTTTTACACCTGGAATAGGGTTGTTTCTTCTTTTTCTGTTTCTACAGTTTTGTTTTATGACTGTATCTGTTTAATTTGCATTATAATTGTAGATCTCCTCATTGTAACTTTCCCTGGAATCCTATGGTAAAGGATGGGATAAGAAATGGAATGAAACAAGTAGATAAAACGTCAGTGGCTGTCTTAAAAAAAAAAAGACAACTGGAGATTATGTCACTGAATTGCCTCTATTGCAAATGCTTTGGGTTCCTTGTTTTGGTCCGAACCCCCGACTTGTTTGTGGTGAAAGTGTCTCATGGCCTGGTCTACTGATCATTAGCCACACAAAGAGGAAACTGGTCTGATGCTCTGAGCAGGCAGAAAACAATTCCAGAGGAAACATTTTAGCAGCTAGTCAGAGATGTAGGCTTGTTTCCCCCACCCCACCCCCCAAAGCATGAAGAAGAAGAAGAAGAAGAAGAAGAAGAAGAAGAAGAAGAAGAAGAGTTTGGATTTGATATCCCACCTTTCACTCCCTTTAAGGAGTCTCAAAGCGGCTAACAATCTCCTTTCCCTTCCTCCCCCACAACAAACACTCTGTGAGGTGAGTGGGGCTGAGAGACTTCAGAGAAGTGTGACTGGCCCAAGGTCACCCAGCAGCTGCATGAGGAGGAGCGGGGAAGCAAACCCAGTTCACGAGTCCACCGCTCTTAACCACTACACCACGCTGCTTCCTATGAAGCATCATCCTAGGTGCAAACAGAACATGCGGGATTTGTTCTTCCTTCAAGCCCTTGAACTTTATGCAGGATAACCAGCCTCATAAAATGAACATGCTTAGGAATGTCCAAAGTCCGTTTCGGGGGCTAATCCGGCCCGCTGGTTGGTTTAATCTGGCCCCTGTGGCAGTTTACTTTCTGGGGTAAAATCCTAAAAACAACATCAATCCTAAAAAAGCGCTCAACAGCTTCAATCCTAAAAAAAGGTTAACAGTTTTGGTTGGCCCTTTGGTTGGCCCTTCACTTCATCAAATCTGGCCCTCTTTGAAAAAAGTTTGGACACCACTAAAGAAGGGGCTAATGCTGTTATGATTTGGTGGGGTGTGAGACACCGTACATTCCTGGGTCCGTGAAAAGAATTGATCAATATTTGGGTTTGAGAATGGCAGAGTTGTTATGCAAATACAGTGGTACCTCGGCTTAAGTACTTAATTCGTTCTGGAGGTCCGTTCTTAACCTGAAACTGTTCTTAACCTGAAGCACCACTTTAACTAATGGGGCCTCCCGCTGCCACCGCACTGCCGGAGCATGATTTCTGTTCTCATCCTGAAGCAAAGTTCTTAACCCGAGGTAATATTTCTGGGTTAGCGGAGTCTGTAACCTGAAGCGTATGTAACCTGAAGTGTATGTACCCCGAGGTACCAGTGTAAAGGAGCAGGGAGATGGGCAATTAACAAAGCAGGAGAGGGGTGCAAGTCCCTCCTTCCTCTAGAGAGGTAGTTAGCAGGAAACAAAAGGTGAGAGTTTTTAGGATGGCAGTTGGCAGTGGTGTGTTAGCAAACACTACTTGTGCTGCGCCAGAAGTGGTTTAGTCCTGCTGGCCACACAACCCGGAAAGCTGTCTGTGGACAAACACCGGCTCCCTCGGCCTGAAAGTGAGATGAGCACCGCAACCCCATAGTCACATTTGACCGGACTTAACCGTCCATTGGTCCTTTAATTAGCAAAATCTGTGACAAGCTGTAAAAGGAGACAGAGTGCATGGCTGGTTTCTATTTTGGAGCCAAGGTTGCTGCGCCTATGGAACAAAGCAAAAGATCCTCTTGGATTGTAACGCTGGGAACCTCTCCAGTCTCCATTGTAGGCCAAGATTGGGTATGTGTGTAAATAAACCATATATCATAAAGACACCACGGTCTCTGCAATGCCCTCATTTCCAACGGAAACACAAATCCTGGGTAAGTGCCTGAAACCACAAGAATATTTCACGCTGGGATATTCCATATTAAGTGATCCAACTTTTTTTTAGCCTCTTGTCATATAATTTTCTTAATATATTTGACACTTGTTGAATGATCAAATCTAAGTTTAAATCTAAATTTTTATTTTTTTTTATCTCCTCCCGTTTGTAAGTTATGAGGGTTTGAAATTTCAAAAAATCAACAAATTTGGTCTACACAAAACCCTTAAAAGCTCAGCTCAGAATTGAGACACATCAAAACTAAAAACACCTGTCTTTTTAGAACTTTATGGCCTTTAATATGATATGTCGCATGATGGACTTACTTTAAATTGTAAATTTAAGTTACAAAATTGAATTTTAAAAAAGTGATTTAAAAAAATTATTTAAAAATTCAAAAATTGTATTGATTATTTATTATTTCCAAGAGCGACCTGCAAAATTTCATCTTGGGATCTCAAGGGGATCACATAAAAATTTTTTTTGTACATACATGTCTGCCTTATTGGGTTCTGTTTAGGATAAATATATATATATGGCTGTATATAAAACATACATATAAAGCAATATGTATTTAATAATACTCAATAATACTGGGAACTGTAGTTTGCTATGGGTGCTGTAAATTATAGCTCTGCATGGGACAATGCACGGGAATTCTTTTTTAAAAAAATTATTTTTATTGATTTTTCCATGTATATGTCTTCTAACAATATATCTTTAACAATTTTTCGTATTTTGACCCTCCTCCCCTGGACTTCCCCCATACTCCCATTTTGTTTTATTTCCATATTGTTCACCCTGCATATTGTTTCCCCAAAATTTCCTCAATACATATAGTCTTATTTTTTGTTGTATACAGTTGTGATTGTTTGCTCAAACCCTGCCAATGAGTCCATTTCTTTATGTTGCCTCTTCATACATGTTGTAAATGGTTCCCATTCTCTTTTAAAGTCTTTGTTGTCCTTTTCATGTAATTTTTCTGTTAGTTTTGACA
The DNA here is from genome assembly GCA_947686815.1 of Podarcis lilfordi. Lineage (NCBI taxonomy): Eukaryota > Metazoa > Chordata > Lepidosauria > Squamata > Lacertidae > Podarcis > Podarcis lilfordi. Next base: position 20,206 of record CANTUW010000192.1, on the reverse strand, counting down.
GTTCTGCGTATTCCATAAACTTCCCTTGCTTCTACCTCTCTTTAAAATCAGAAGCAGTGAAGGCGATGAAGGTCCTGTGTGAGTGCCTGGAGGCAACTGGAGGATGGATGGCAGCTAACAGATTGAGGTTGAATCCTGACAAGACAGAACTACTGTTTTTGGGGGACAGGAGGTGGGCAGGTGTGGAGGACTCCCTGGTCATGAATGGAGTAACTGTGCCCCTGAAGGACCAGGTGCACAGCCTGGGAGTCATTTTGGACTCACAGCTGTCCATGGAGGCACAGGTCAAATCTGTGTCCAGGGCAGCTGTTTACCAGCTCCATCTGGTACGTAGGCTGAGACCCTATCTGTCTGCGGACTGCCTCGCCAGAGTGGTGCATGCTCTGGTTATCTCCCGCTTGGACTACTGCAATGCGCTTTACGTGGGGCTACCTTTGAAGGTGACCCGGAAACTACAATTAATCCAGAATGCGGCAGCTAGACTGGTGACTGGGAGCGGCCGCCGAGACCATATAACACCGGTCTTGAAAGACCTACATTGGCTCCCAGTACGTTTCCGAGCACAATTCAAAGTGTTGGTGCTGACCTTTAAAGCCCTAAACAGCCTCGGCCCAGTATATCTGAAGGAGCGTCTCCACCCCCATCATTCTACCTGGACACTGAGGTCCAGCACCGAGGGCCTTCTGGTGGTTTCCTCACTGCGAGAAGCCAAGTTACAGGGAACCAGGCAGAGGGCCTTCTTGGCAGTGGCACCTGCCCTGTGGAACGCCCTCCCACCAGATGTCAAAGAAATAAACAACTATATGATATTTAGAAGACATCTGAAGGCAGCCCTGTTTAGGGAAGTTTTTAATGACTGATGTTTTGATGTATTTTTAACCTTCTGTTGGAAGCTGCCCAGAGAACAACAACTACCAGACTTTTAGAAGACATCTGAAGGCAGCCCTGTTTAGGGAAGTTTTTAATGTTTGATCTATTACAGTATTTTAATACTGGGGAAGCCCAGCCAGATGGGCAGGGTATAAATAATAAATTATTATTATTATTATTATTATTATTATTATTATTATTATTCAAGTTGCTTTAAATGTCTGCAGCCACTTTCCAAACCCAGACTTCTTAAAACCACCTATACAGCAAAATGATGCAGCCCACCTCTTCAGGATTTCAGCTGGTCTGCCAGTCGTGCCCTCCTCTAGGACATTCCGTTCCATTCCTTCTCTTCTTTTCCAATGACAGTAAAAGTTCTGTGGTCACACTAAGAACGCTCTGTTCTAAAAAAAATTCTTTTTGGGGGGATGGCGCACGCAGGATTGTTAAAAACTACTTCTACCAACCTGGGATTCTCCCCCGTGCATTCTGATCCTGCCCTCTTTGTTTCCCGTCACATCTGTTTTGGGCTCCGGTCCAGCTGGCACTCGCCACCTGAGCTTAGTATTTTCGGAACTAGGGAGGGATGTTCTGCTCTGGGCTAGCAGCAGGAAAGTCTCCGGCAGGCACAAGAGTGTGATGTCACTGGTGTTCCCGCAGCTCGGAGAACAAAGCTTCCAGTGGCAGAATGTATGTTTGGCGCGTCAAATTGGCTGGGAATGAAACTTCAGAGAGCAGCGCAAGGAAAATGTGGTGCCAGGGTACCGCAGCCAGGAAGGCTGAAGGAAAGAGATGGAGGAGAACACAGGGATCTGAAGAAAAGCAACATGCGTGAAGGATGAACCAATGAATTCAGGGGTGATTCTCCTGCTGCCTGGAGGGTTACAGTCTGAGATCACCTGCTGAGGCCGTCCTCCTTCTCCTCAAGAGGTGCGGAGGGTGGCAACACGAGAACAGGGCCTTCTCTGCAGTGGCTCCTTGCCTGGGGAGAGTATTCCACAGGGAAGTTCATTACATACCTTTAGGCGCCAGGCAAAAATGTTCCTTTTTAACCAGGCCTTTGGTTTATCTGTTTGACATCCTATACCCTTTTAAAATGTTGATCTTTTCTCGGGGGAGGGTGTTATTGGGTTGTTGTTTTTATATTGATTATATATGTTGTGATCTTTTCTGTGAACCGCCCTGAGACCTTCAGGTATAGTGTGGTATATAAACTCAATGAGCAACAACAACAACAACAACAACAACAACAACAACACAGTCCTCCCATACCTGTTTTAAGAGTTCAAAGTGTTTCACATCCATTAGGGACTCAGCTACATTAGTCAAAAAACCACGGTTTGACTGCATTATAAACATGCAACACCAGATGGCGCTGTAGAGGCAAAACACTTTTCTACAGGATTTTACATAGGTTTTTTTTCTTTTATTATAATGACCTAATTTCTGACTGATTTATAGTCCCCCCCCCCCGTCCCTGTGTGTAGATTCACGCGAGGTCTGTAATTTTTAGGATCACTATAAAGCAAGCCAGCATTTTCCTTGTCTTCACAGCATCACATACATTAGTTCTTTACTCTTTAGGCCAATTATAAAGTAAGCCAGCCTTCTCATTGTCTTCACAGCACAAATGGGTACGTCACATGCTTAAAGGCCCCTCCTTTTGATTGTGGCTTCATTATGAGTAGTGTAGTAGTAGTATTTATTAAATTCGTACACTATCCTAAAGAGGTAAAACAACCAAATAAGTCTACAAGTAGGAATTGATATATAAGCAAAAGTAATTACAAACCGGAATAATGAATAGAATAATAACGGGTGGTAATTTTTTGTTTGAGGATATGCAGCATAAAAAGGAAAAATAGGAAGCCAGGGTGGGGTGGGGTGGGAAGTCTAAAGGGAATAAATGAAGGAAAATATGTAGAATATGTATGTATGTATTGAAACTCTGGAAAATAATTATAATACTAAAAAACTTTGAACAATGGAGGAAAAAGGACACTGCCCTTCATCCGCAGATCTCACAACATAAAAGTGCAATATAAAAGCACAAAATCCAGGATAACAACTACAACAAAACCCCAAACCAATAACCCCTCTCCATGATTTGTCCTCATTATCCTGCTCTCAGTACTGCCTTTTCCTGCAAAATATTTGGAGTGGCCACAGTGTTTTGTTCACAGTTAGTGCATATCTCATCATTTTCTGCTGAAATCTCCTGACTTTTAATACCACAAATTCTCAATCCTATCCCCTATGTTGTTTAACATCTACAGTGGTACCTCGGGTTAAGTACTTAATTCGTTCCGGAGGTCTGTACTTAACCTGAAACTGTTCTTAACCTGAAGCACCACTTTAGCTAATGGGGCCTCCTGCTGCCACTGTGCTGCTGGAGCACAATTTCTGTTCTCATCCTGAAGCAAAGTTCTTAACCCGAGGTACTATTTCTGGGTTAGTGGAGTCTGTAATCTGAAGCATATGTAACCTGAAGCGTATGTAACCTGAAGTGTATGTAACCCGAGGTACCACTGTATATGAAACTGCTGAGTGGAGTTATCTGGAGGTTTGGAGAACATTGTCAGCAGTATGCTGATGACACTCAGCTCTACTTCTCCTTTACACCTGCAGGTGAGGCAGTGGAAGTGCTGGACCGGTGTCTTGCCTGAATAATCGACTGGATGAGAGCCAACAAACTGAAACTGAGTTCAGATAAAACTGAGGCACTGTTAGTGGATGGTTCCCTAGACTGGATGCCTTCAATGTTGCCTACTCTTGATGGGGTTACACTTCCTCTGAAGGAGCAGGTTCATAGCTTGGGGGTGGATCATTTGCTGTCGCTCGAGGCTCAGGTGGTCTCATTGGCCCGGAGTGACTTCCATCACCTTCAGTTGGTTGCCTAGCTATGCCCCTATCTGGACAGGGATAGCCTAGCTACTGTTGCCTATGCTCTGTGAAATATACTCGGAGTCAAGAGTGGATTTCATGCTCTTTATTCAGCTCCTAGTGGTGAAGAGGAATGGAAGTTCCCCCAGAATGTCTGCTTTATATACATGACAGTGGTATCTCGGGTTACATACGCTTCAGGTTACATACGCTTCAGGTTACACACTCTGATAACCCAGAAATAGTGCTTCAGGTTAAGAACTTTGCTTCAGGATAAGAACAGAATCGGGCTTTGTTGGCGTGGCGGCAGCAGGAGGCCCCATTAGCTAAAGTGGTGCTTCAGGTTAAGCTCAGTTTCAGGTTAAGAATGGACTTCCGGGACGAATTAAGTACTTAACCTGAGGTACCACTGTATTTACACAATGGGCCCCACGTGATTGGCTAATTCCGGGATTCTCCTGTAGGCCAATCAGGTTGTGGATTCACTTCCACCTGGAGCTGGATTGGGTGGCTCCTGCGGACCATTCAGACTGCTGCATTCTGAATCCAATTGTTCTAGGACCAATCAGACTGCTGCATTTTGGATCCTATTCAAATCAATACATAACACCACTCTGGTAACCTCAAGGTTAGATTACTGCAATGCATTATACGTAGGGCTGCCTATCAATACGGTTTGGAAACTTCAGCTGGTGCAGAATTCAGTGGTCAGGTTGCTCAGGGGAGCAAGACGGTTCGAACATAATGAGGCATCTGATCAAAATCTGCTTTGAGCTTAAAAAAATTATATTTGTAAATATATTTTTCTCTGCAAGGGAGAAGAGCAGCTGAATACTCCGGCAGCTGTTCAAGGGGCCCCACTGCTATAAATAGCAGTATTTCAGGGTTGTAAAAAAGTATTTCAGGGTTGTAAAATTAGAGCCAGAGAGCAAAAGGTCACACTGACCAGAATACAATCAAGCTGTAAAAACACAATTAAGAACTGGTAAATAGTGAAATTTATTGTTTAACAGAAAACTTGAGCCATAAGGTTAAAGGTTAAATGGAAGAGGTTGCTCTTAGAAACAGCTGCTGGTTAGGGAAAAAGGTTTCTTTATAGAACTTAGGAACTTAGCTTTTACTAAGTTCCTTCTAATTTGAAAAGGCCTTTCCTTCTAAAAATCTATCTATGTTATGTATGAAATATATTGGCTTAAATGTGATTATGCAAAGGATTTAGAAAGTAAGAAATGTTAGATTCTTATGTTAGATTCCTATTATGGTGGGTGAGAAGGTGAACTCAAGATCTCTTTAAGATAAAAAAAATTAGAAACCATGCACCATCTGCTTTAGCCATCTGGTTTGCGGTGAATAGGGCAACAGGGGCCAAAGGTTATCTGGTAATTGAGGTGCCTGGTCGAGGTAAATGTAAGATATATGGCTACTTGTCTGCCATTTATGGATACAAGGAAATATAGCTTTTTGTCTCCCATAAAAGGGAATAGGAAATGGGTGTATCTTTTATGATTGGTTCTAGCAAACAACCAATAGGAATTTCAACCAGGATGATTGGACAGAGGCAGCCAAAGGAGGAGCAAGGGGGCTGGGCTGAGGAAATATAAGTGCTGGCCATCAGGGCTGGAGTAGGCAGAGCTTTGGTATCCATATACCACTGTGTCTCTCATTTATTTGTCTGACAAATAAATTATTATTTTAATTTCTCTATTGCTGCGTTGAATATTTCATTCCAGCTAAGCGTTAACCACAAGCAGGGTGCTACATTTTATGGTGCCTCTGTGACTCGGATAAGTGGTCTGCTGGAACGCAGCCCCTTCGCCCTAGCGGGCAGGGTACAAGAGGGAGGACCACTGACCGCTTACCCAGCGCGCACTGGAACATTTTTCCAGGGGAACGCAGAAGTCTCGTCTGTCTGATACCCTGCTCACTGGCGGCGACGGACCGGGGGTAACCAGAGAAATAAACAGGGAACCAGCTAAGGGTAAGTGCACAAAGGGGTTGTGGCCCTCCAATTAATTGGGAGGAAGAGAAGTCTTGATCAAACTTCTGCGTCTCAGTAAGGGGGAACTGAGTACGCTAGGTGGTTGGGTACATCAGATGGTGGTCTGGTGGAGGGAAAAGGGAAAGATTGGGAGGTAGAGTGTGGTGAAGTATCCAGCGCATTGTATGTGTGAGAAAGTACAATTTGTAGCTGACCTGAGTGTGGAGTGGGTAGTACTTCGGTTCCTAGTAAGGCGACTTCACTAGGCAAGGATCCCCACGAAGCGTGTGTGTGAGTGACTGAGTGGATACTTCACAGGGCCATACAATGGGAGTTGGAGGTTCAAGGGGGGAAAATACACCTCTTGAATGTATGTTAAATAATTTTAAGAAAGCCTTCTCAGGAGCATATGGAGTCAAAATGACGCCAGAGCGCTTGAGAACGTTATGTGAATTAGACTGGCCAAAACAAAATACTGGATGGCCACCTCAGGGAAGTTTTGATATAAATTTAGCAAGCAAACTTTGGTCTAACATCACCAAAGAAACTGGAGGGTGCCCAGAACAATTTTCATATATAGATTCTTGGCTGAGCACATTAAATAATAATCCTCCATGGATAAGGGAATGCAAAGTCCAACAATGCAAATTATTGGCTGTAAAAGCCGAAGCTAGGAAAGGAATCTTGCCAAATAAACTCAAACCCATTTTTGAGGGACCAGAGGAAGAGGTGCTTCCACCTCCACCCTATGCTCCACATCGTTGGGAGCATAATCCAAACACTCCACCAGTTGTAACCCCAAGGCAAGAAAGTGGAAGGAATAATGGGGCTGGAGTCACAGAGCTTGATTCCTTGATAGATTATGATAAATATCTTCAGGAGGCATTGGAGTCCTATAATAAAGCCCAAGCAGAAGTGGTTATTCCACCTGTGAGTCCCAGTAGAACTCCATCTACAGTCTCCTTTAGTGGAACAACTGATTGCCCACCCCAAACCCCTGTACATCCAAGTCCTAGAGAACTATTACAGGAGTTACAGGGAGACTTTGATCGGTCAGTAAGCAATACAGCCAGGCGTATAAAGCTGTTAAAAGAACGCCTTGGGACAAATACTATCCCCTATGATTTGAGGCCCCTAAAGCAAAGCGAAGAGAAGGTCACGTAGTAGCCCCTCTCAGAAGAGTATTTGATGCACTTGAGGAGCCTGTGCTGGTTAACGGGCAACTCGGACCACGGCCACCTCGAACTTCGACCCTCCAGTACATTCCATTCACAACTACGGATCTGATGAATTGGAAAACACACACCCCGTCTTTCGCAGAAAAACCTCAGGCTATGATGGACTTGGTGACTTCAATAGTAAATACTCATAGTCCTACTTGGACAGATTGCCGCCAGCTCCTGAATACTCTGTTCACCACTGAGGAAAGAAGAGACATAATTGAAAAGGCACAGATATATTTGCGTGAGCAGGCCAGAGTGGGAAATATTCTTAATGTTGACCGTCATCTCCAGGACAATTTTCCCTTGGAGGATCCTAATTGGGATCCAAACAATGCAATTCACCTGGCCAGGCTTACCACCTACCGCCAGACGCTTGTGCAAGGTATCCGCAGGGCATGCCAGAAGCCCACTAATATGACTAAAGTCTCAGAAGTAGAACAGAAACCGAATGAGAGTCCGGGAGACTTTAGAGAGGCTGCAGGAAGCCTATCGTATATGGACTCCTTTTGACCCTGAAGCCCCTGCAAACAGCAGAATGATTACTGCTACTTTTGTGGCTCAGTGCGCTTCTGACATTCGTAAGAAAATTCAGAAGTCAGAAGGCTGGGAAGGGATGCTGATGAGCCAAATTATGGCCATTGCACGCCGAGTTTATCGGAATAGGGATGAGGCTGAGAAACAAGAGAAGAAGAAGTGGCAGAAGGAAAAGATGGTGATGCTAGCCACAGCAGTGAAGCAAGACTACCGCCCTTTAAATGGAGGGAGAGGGCGGGGAAGGAATCCACCACTGGGAAGGAATCAATGTGCGAATTGCAAGAAGGAGGGTCATTGGAAGCGGGAGTGTCCTGAACCCCTGAGGTTGGAAGAAGTACGCCCAGGCCCAGGCCCAGGCTCCGGCCCAAGAAACCAGGGACGGGGACGGGGAATGATCCGAGATGGAAGATATCAGAGACCTGGACAAGGACGGAGTAGAGACAATTTCATTGGACTGGCAGAGGAGGATTTTACCCAAGACTAGGAACGACCGGACTCCATAAAGTTAGGCTTCCAGGAGCCCACGGTCAAAATTCAATTAGGGAGCCATTTAATAGACTTTATGATAGATACTGGCGCTGAATACTCAGTACTCCCAGAACTTTTGCAGAAAAAGGCATCCAAAAGTGTAGTCATTAAAAGTGCCACTGGTCAGTCAGCTAAGAGGTCTTTCCTCCAACCTTTAGAATGCCAGATTGGGGGACATCATTTAACCCATCAGTTTTTGTATATACCTGAGTGTCCAATGCCTCTCTTAGGTAGAGATATGCTGTCCAAATTGCAGGCCCAAATCACCTTCACTCCTCGAGGTCCAGAAATGAAACTGCCATCAAAGGCAGCAGGAATAATTTCCCTCTCAGTACCTAAGGAACAATCATGGCGCCTAATGTCAGCCCTGCAAGTCCAACCCACATTGGATACAGAATTAAACAAGCTCCTCCGAACCCTACAAGTGCCACCAGGAGTATGGGCCGAAAATAGCCCACCAGGAATGGCTAAGAATATAGCTCCAATTGTAGTAACCCTAAAACCTATGGCTACCCCTGTATCTGTAAAGCAATATCCTTTACCCGGCGAGCAGCAGAGGGCATCCAGAAACATTTGGACCGCCTATTAAAATATGGTCTGCTTAAGCCCTGCCAATCAGAATGGAACACACCCCTTTTGCCTGTTCGGAAGCCTGGGACAGATGAATACAGGCCAGTACAGGACTTGAGGCTCGTAAACCAGGCTATCGAGACCTTGCACCCAAATGTACCAAACCCATATACCTTGCTGAGTTTGATCCCACCAGAAGCAACATTTTTACTGTATTGGACTTGAAAGATGCATTCTTCTGTTGCCGGCTGGCACCACAGAGCCAACCTATATTTGCCTTCCAGTGGGAAGACCCTTTGACAGGAACAAAGGCCAGCTAACCTGGACAAGATTGCCCCAGGGATTCAAAAATTCCCCAACTTTATTTGGCACTGCCTTGGCGAAGGATCTAACAAGTTACCCCTCAATACCTGGAAAAAGGTGGTTCTGCAATATGTAGATGACCTTATACTAGCGGCAAAGGATTTTGATACCTGTAAAGAAGGGACAGAGGAACTGCTCCACTTGCTCTGGGAAGCTGGCTACCGAGTTTCCCAGAAAAGGCACAGTTATGTTTAGAAAAGGTCAAATATTTGGGCTTTGACATCTCACACCAACAACGAGCATTGAGACCAGAGAGGAAAGAAGCTATTTGCCTTATCAAGGAACCTACCACAAGGAAACAACTCAGAGGATTCCTGGGAACAGCAGGGTTTTGTAGACTATGGATACCTGATTTCAGCAGTCTGGCCAAGCCCTTACATGAAAGCACTCGAGGTGCAGAAAAGGACCCATTCGTATGGGGACCTGAGCAGCAACAAGCCTTTTTAGTTATCAAACAACGACTTATGGAGGCCCCAGCCCTGGGACTGCCTAATTCGGAAAAACCCTTTCAGCTGTATGTACATGAACAGAATGGGATTGCAGCAGCAGTCCTGACCCAGAGATTAGGAAGTTGGAACCGTCCAGTAGCTTATTTGTCAAAACAATTGGACTCAGTAGCAAAAGGATGGCCTCCATGCCTAAGGGCAGTAGCGGCCACTGCAAGCCTTGTCAAAGAAGCTGATAAATTTACCTTTGGCCAGACGATGTATGTGAATGTACCTCATGCTGTTCTGACACTCATGGAATATAAGGGTAGTTATTGGCTAACGAATCCAAGGATGGCTAGATACCAAGGCCTATTGTGTGAAAATCCCAGGATTCATCTACGAGTAGTGAATATGCTCAATCCAGCAACTTTGCTGCCCCTACCAGAGGTAGATGATGAAGAATCACATGATTGTCTCCAAATAATGGATGAAGTGTATTCCAGTAGACCCGATCTGAAAGATGAACCATTGAAAAATCCAGATGTTGTATATTATACTGATGGTAGCAGTTACCTGCATGAAGGTGCCAGGCGAGGCAGGATATGCTGTGGTCACCAATGAGGAAGTTGTGGAAGCTGAAGCTTTGCCTGCTGGCACCTCAGCACAAAAGGCTGAACTTATAGGTTTAACTAGAGCTCTGCAATTGGCAGCCGGATGTAAGGCAAACATCTATACTGATTCTAAATATGCCTTCTTAACCCTGCATGCACATGGAGCTCTATGGAAAGAAAGAGGTCTAATCGGAGCCCATGGGAAGGCCTTGAAATATGGACCTGAAGTAGAAATCCTGTTGGAAGCAGTATGGGCTCCAGAACAGATTGCTGTAATGCACTGCAAAGGTCATGGACGTGGAAGGGATCCAATAACCAGAGGAAATCATGCTGCTGACAAAGCAGCCCGAGAGGCAGCCCAGAAGCCTGTGGGAGGATTTATAGCAGCCCTCATACCAGAGGTAGTTCCAGAAGAAATTAAACCTCACTATACCCCAGAAGAGAGGAAGTGGGCTGAACAGGAAGGAGCGGTTGTGAAGGACGGTTGGATGATCCTGCCGGACAATAGGATTTATGTACCTCATCACCTAGCAGGCACAATTGTAAGAAATTATCATGAATCTACTCACCTTGGCGGTACTGCAACCAGAGAGAGTCTCAGTCGGAAGTTGTATATTATTAACCTATCACAATTAGCAACTTGCATTTCACAGAAATGTGTTCTTTGTGCTAAAAACAATCCCAGGCAGGGACCGGTACAACCTCCTGGAATCCAACATGTGGGATACGTCCCCATGGAAAGCCTAATTGTGGACTTCACAGAGCTGGTCCCTTCTAAGGGATTCAAGTACCTCCTTGTGTTTGTAGATACCCTTACCGGATGGGTTGAAGCTTTTCCCACCAGGACTGAAAAGGCACGAGAGGTAACTAAGAGACTCCTCACTGAATTGATCCCGAGGTTTGGATTACCTAGATGCATTGGAAGTGATAATGGGCCAGCGTTCATTGATCAAGTAGTACAAGAAGTATGTCGAGTCCTACAAGTGAAATGGAGACTGCATGCAGCATATAGGCCTCAAAGTTCGGGAAAACTGAAAGAATGAATCGGACTCTGAAAACCCAATTGGCAAAATTAACCCAGGAAACAGGATTGGGATGGGTAGATGTGTTACCCATAACACTGTTTCGTGTTCGGTGTGCACCCACAAAAAGACTTAAGTTGTCACCTTTTGAGCTCCTGTATGGGAGGCCACCCTCCTTTGTTCAGGATATTCCAGCTGACCTCAAACAAATAGGAGACCATGTGACACAGGGACAAGTGCAATCTCTCTCCCGTGTTTTTGTTTCTCTTAACAGGTGGGCCCTCGAGCGCACGCCGTGCAGCATTGCCGAGCCGATTCATCAGTTCCAGGCTGGCGATAGCGTATGGGTGAAAGAGTGGAAACGTGATCCACTTGCACCTAAGTGGCGTGGGCCTTACACCGTCTTGCTCTCTACTCCAACAGCGGTGAAGGTAGCTGAGGTGACCCCCTGGATTCATCACTCCCGTTTGAAGAAGTCCGAAGGCAGTTGGACGTGCAAAGGTGACCCCTCTAATCCTTTTAAACTGACTCTCTCCAAAAAAACCCTGTATCTAGCCCTACGGGGAACGGGCTAGAGTCACGGGCAACATTAGACGACCGGCCTGCTGCAGCCACAACCTGGAAGCTGGCTGACCTGCGCACGCCTGAAGCTTGAGGAGCGTCTGAACCAGCGATTGTGAACAGGAAGATTCTCTTATACAATTGATTGACTGCCCCCCCCTGTGGAACAATTATCAGGGATATTACTCATTGGGGATCCTCGGGATATATGTTTTGGTCTTGGTGGTTCCCCATTTCTGTCATTGGGGAATTATATTGGGCCTAATATTTTTGTTATCACAATAAGGTAATCTTTTGTGGAAGAAATGCATATACTAGACATCAACATGATTTTATTATTAATCCTGATCCCTTGGGAGGGGAAGGGTCCTTGAATCTGACCAAATTTGCTAAATATGGATTCCGCCATGACCACAATATGTGGGTAGGCTTAGCTGAGATGGTAGCCAATGTTACAAATAGGACCAATTGCCTTGTTTGCTCTCTTGGACCAGATGATTCAGAGGGAGGTATGCCCTTATTACCGATACCATTAAATGCCATTGGTATGGTAAGCGAAATGCCACACCAAACAGAAGTACAGAATTTCCCCGGATGGAACTCAACTAAACCAATACGAGTTATACCTGTGCAAGGGGAATTCTGTGTACATAAATTATCAGCTGCAGCTGATTCTATCATGATAGGCTCTTCTCATTGCCACTATACTTGGGATTATATTAAGAATAGTCAAACCTGGGCAAACGGTACTACCTATCGAACTCGGAATACCTTGCCCTGTGCACCTCCTTTTATTCATGCATGGAAACTGGTGTGGAACATAACTGTGACAGAAAAAGGCAATCTAACATACTGCACTGTGAACTCTATGCCCCTTTTGATATTTCGCCTTATGCACTCCACGTACCAAAAACCTCAGACCCGATGGTTGTGGTGGATATGTGGAGAATGGGCATACAAGCAACTCCCTCCCAAATGGAGTGGGACTTGTTTCCTGGGATGGGTATTACCACCAATGTGGATTATGCCCACTAGTTCGGCAAAGCGTACACGAAGAAACGCTGATATTTCTCATATAGCAGGAGGAAGTACCCAAAGTTGGAGTGATACTGATGATTGGCCACCAGAGCGCATTATAGCCTATTATGAGCCTGCCTCCTGGAATCCTGATGAGCTCATACAAGGGGCACGGGATCCTATTTATAATCTAAACAGAATAATTCGATTGCAAGCAGTAGTGGAACTTGTAACCAATGCAACGGCCCAGAGTTTGAGACTTATTGCACAACAGTTGGATGAAAGTAGAGCCGCCATTTTGCAGCTGAAAATGGGAATGGATTATGTACTTGCCAGGCAGGGAGGCCTATGTGGAGTCTTAAACTTGACAGGGAATGCCTGTTGCTTTAACATTTCTGATAATGGTGAGGCAATCCGTGTGTTGGCCACAAAGATGGAGAGTATAGCACATGTCCCAGTACAAATATGGGAAGGATGGGATATGGGATGGCTCACCAATTGGTTACCTAATGTTGCGGGACTCAAAGGGATACTATTGTCTTGCTTGTTTTTCTTGACGGTAGTAGTAATGGTTTTATGTACGGTGCCATGTATCATTTCATGTTTTAGAAGTACAATTAGCAAGATGATTTCAAATGAAACTTTACCTCATATTATGGCCCTATACAGAGCTTTACCTCAGGAATATGACGAAGGTCAAGCTATCAAGGACACTTGGGATGAAGGTCCTTGAGCTTGAAAGGGGGGAATGAGGCATCTGATCAAAATCTGCTTTGAGCTTAAAAAATTATATTTGTAAATATATTTTTCTCTCATGCAAGGGAGAAGAGCAGCTGAATACTCTGGCAGCTGTTCAAGGGGCCCCACTGCTATAAATAGCAGTATTTCAGGGTTGTAAAAAAGTATTTCAGGGTTGTAAAATTAGAGCCAGAGAGCAAAAGGTCACACTGACCAGAATACAATCAAGCTGTAAAAACACAATTAAGAACTGGTAAATAGTGAAATTTATTGTTTAACAGAAGACTCGAGCCATAAGGTTAAAGGTTAAATGGAAGAGGTTGCTCTTAGAAACAGCTGCTGGTTAGGGAAAAAGGTTTCTTTATAGAACTTAGGAACTTAGCTTTTACTAAGTTCCTTCTAATTTGAAAAGGCCTTTCCTTCTAAAAATCTATCTATGTTATGTATGAAATATATTGGCTTAAATGTGATTATGCAAAGGATTTAGAAAGTAAGAAATGTTAGATTCTTATGTTAGATTCCTATTATGGTGGGTGAGAAGGTGAACTCAAGATCTCTTTAAGATAAAAAAATTAGAAACCATGCACCATCTGCTTTAGCCATCTGGTTTGCGGTGAATAGGGCAACAGGGGCCAAAGGTTATCTGGTAATTGAGGTGCCTGGTCGAGGTAAATGTAAGATATATGGCTACTTGTCTGCCATTTATGGATACAAGGAAATATAGCTTTTTGTCTCCCATAAAAGGGAATAGGAAATGGGTGTATCTTTTATGATTGGTTCTAGCAAACAACCAATAGGAATTTCAACCAGGCTGATTGGACAGAGGCAGCCAAAGGAGGAGCAAGGGGGCTGGGCTGAGGAAATATAAGTGCTGGCCATCAGGGCTGGAGTAGGCAGAGCTTTGGTATCCATATACCACTGTGTCTCTCATTTATTTGTCTGACAAATAAATTATTATTTTAATTTCTCTATTGCTGCGTTGAATATTTCATTCCAGCTAAGCGTTAACCACAAGCAGGGTGCTACAATATTATACCGATCCTGGTCCGACTGCACTGGCTAGCAATTAGTTTCCGGGCCCAATTCAAAGTACTGGTTTTGGTCTATAAAGCCTTAAATGGCTCAGGACCACAGTACCTCAAGGAACTCCTCCTTCCTTATGAACCTACCCAAACCCTGAGATGATCTTCTGAGGCCCTTCTTCGCGTGCCTCCTCCTCGGGAGGTCCAGAGGGTGGCAACACGACAAAGGGCCTTTTCTTCAGTGGCCTCCCATCTGTGGAATGCTCTCCCCAGTGAAATTTGCCTGGCGCCTTCATTATATACCTTTAGTCGCCAGGAAAAAACGTTCCTTTTTAATCAGGCCTTTGGTTGATTTGATTGACATCCTATGCCCTTTTAAAATGCAGGGTTTTTTGGGGGGGGTATTGGATTACTGTAATGGAAGATAAAGCTATCAAGAGCTACTAGCCTCAATGGCTATGTTTTGTCTCCACTGCCAGAGGCCAGCAATCTGTATAAGTAGGAGAAGTTTAGAAAACCAGGGCTCTTAACCTTTCTTCGTTTTCCCCCCAGACAGCATTAAGGTTTCGTGAGTTTCTTTTTTTCTGCCAGACCCTTTGTCAGCATTCCTCTTCCCTTACTTTCACTTCTTCTTTCAGGTTCACATGAATGGATAATGTGATTCTGAAGAAATGTAATAGCATCAAGAGCTGCTCAAGTTCCTCAATTTTGCACTTAAAAATAGATATTTATTGAAATAAATCCAACACATAAAACACAATAAGAATAATATAAATACAACTACAAAAGAGCAGTGTTGAACATTTGACATTTTATTATGTTTTCATATTCTACTGTAAGCCGCCCAGATAATAAATTATTATTATTATTATTATTATTAATAATAATAATAATAATAATAATATCAGGTAGTTAATAGTATTTAAGACCATTTGGAAAGCCAAGTTTCACATTGTATTGTGGAGTCTTGTATGTATTTATTATATATGAGATAAGGTCCCACTAAACACATATTTTTCAGGGTCCTCTGAACCTTTGGCAACATGAGAGCTGGACCATAGAGAAGGCTGATGGCCAAAGAATTGATGCTTTTGAATTATGGTGCTGGAGGAGACTCTTGAGAGTCCCATGGACTGCAAGAAGATCAAACCTATCCATTCTGAAGGAAATCAGCCCTGAGTGCTCACTGGAAGGACAGATCCTGAAGCTGAGGCTCCAATACTTTGGCCACCTCATGAGAAGAGAAGACTCCCTGGAAAAGACCCTGATGTTGAGAAAGATGGAGGGCACAAGGAGAAGGGGAC
Source organism: Podarcis lilfordi (assembly GCA_947686815.1). Classification (NCBI taxonomy): domain Eukaryota; kingdom Metazoa; phylum Chordata; class Lepidosauria; order Squamata; family Lacertidae; genus Podarcis; species Podarcis lilfordi. The sequence continues at coordinate 4,554 of CANTUW010000192.1, read as the reverse complement.
GACAGAGGACGAGATGGTTGGACAGTGTTCTTGAAGCTACCAGCATGAGTTTGACTAAACTCTGGGAGGCAGTGGAAGACAGGAGTGCCTGGCGTGCTCTGGTCCATGGGGTCACGAAGAGTCGGACACGACTAAACGATTAACAACAACAACAATTTTTGATTTATTTTTTAAACTAATGCTAAACACCACATCTTTTGTACCAAACTGAGAGCCACAAGTTCTGTAAGGTTTTCCATTTTGGGGCAATGGAGATTCTGGCAGCTTGATAGGGTTGATGGGAAGTGTTGTCCAACAATGTCTGAATGGCCATTGGTTCCCCATCCCAGGTTTACAACAATGGCCACTTGTGCACCTCTGCATCACAAGGAGGACACTGATTTGCATACAATTTGCAATATGCTAACTTATATCTCCAAATGCAAATTAAGGAACACTCCCTGTAATATACCTTATTTTTTGCACCATAACACTCACTTTTTTCCTCCTAGAAAGTAAGGGGAAATGTCTGTGCATGTTAGGGAGCGAATGACTGCGGGTGGCGGGGGGGATCTGCTGCAGTCGTGAGCAGAGGATCCATGATTCCCCTTCCTTCCCTCGTCCGTGGCTCGCTTTGAAACAGCAAAGCGGGAGAAGAGCCGCAGAGTGGGGAGGAGAGAGGGACAGAGAGCCTGCTTCTTTAAAGGAGCAAAGCGGGAGGGGAGAGGAGCCTTCTCCCCTTATACCCCTCTTCTTCATTATTAGCAGCATCCTTCTCCACCCACCCCACGCATGCTTCTTCTCCCTTTAAACCCCTCTTCTGCATTATTAGCAGCATCCTTCTCCACACACCCCACATGTGTTCCTTGTCCCTTGAGTGCTTTTCCTTCCTTCCCCACTTAAAATGTGGTTACAAAGCATGGATCCACATGGATCCTCAGGATTTTTGCATTGGGCTACTCCAAACTCACTGTCAGATCACATGTCTGTGGCCACAGCATGAACCACAAAAATCATATATCCACTGTTTCGTTTAGAATATTTTTTTTCTTGTTTTCCTCCTCTAAAAACTACGTGCGTGTTATGGTCTGGTGTGTGTTATAGAGCGAAAAATACGGTAAATACAATGCAATACATATGACTAAAGTAAGGAAGACTGACCAAGTGATTTGTGTGCTTGTTCAGTTTGCTGATGGGCAACTTTAAGTCTCATCCTTCTTTGACTTTGTTATATTTAAACTGGACTTGAACCAGATGACCCTTTAAACATAGGACTTTCCTATATAAAGTTGGACACATGGCCATTGGGATGGTGTGCAACAATAATAATTTCATCATATCTTAAGACACTGAACTAGGGTTCTTCAACCTTGGCTCCCCAGATGTTGATGGACTACAACTCCCATCATTCCTGCACATTGACTAAGCTGGATGATGAAATTTGTAGTCCAAAATCTGGAGAATCAACATTGAAGAACACTGCTGTGGATATTGTCTTGGATTCCTCCTGGTCCCCAATTCTGGTTTTAGGCACATCAACAATATTGGTGACAGTACAATCTGATTTTTGCAACAGCAAGGCCAATATGAGTTCTACAACTGTGTGTCAATATAAGCAAACTACATTTAAAAACAAACAAACATGAAAATCCCACATTCTCTCTCACACTCTGATGTATCTGCATCATCTTTTGTTTTTTAGGAGTGAACTGTGTTATATTTCCACTGTAGTTACGGTATATAAGGAAGAGAAACAACATTGCTTCCAGCAAAGGAATCCATGTGCAAAGGTGAAGCCACCCTAATTTTCCTTAATTATTTTGATTACACTGCAGAGCAGGGCTGTTCCTGGCAGAGGCGATTAAGCTATTTATGATCTCAAGGTTATGGGTATCCAGAGATTTTTTCCCCCTCTCTCTCTGCCTCATTAGTGCCATTTTCTTGAGATGTTTTTAATTAGCATCCTGGAAAGGTGATTTTCGTCTATGAAAAGCAACAACCATTCTTTGTGCAAGTTTGACGTGTTACTAAAAAAAATCTGTGTCTCCGGGTGAGTCTGTTTATAATTAGGGAAGTTTCTGCTCTTTCAAAATAAATGAGCTGTTAGGGCTAAACTAGAAGTGACATTTGTCACGTAGTTGTCCTGCCTCCCTTCCAACATGCACAGTAAGAAAGAGTTCATAGAATCGGAGAAATGTAGAGGTGGAAGGGACCCCCAAATGCCATCTAGTTCAACCCCTGCAATGCAGGAATCACAACACTTCTTTGGCAATCCCTCGTAGCCGAGTAAGATTGTCTTCCATAAACACGGTTTTAACAATGAGTCCATAAGTGACTGTGGAGGCCACTTCTGGAGCCACACGTCCTTCCACAGTGGGGACATTGGTTTCCGAGTGGGAGTTGATCACGGTGTGGATTTGCCAAGCGTGCCTTCCTCTTAGCATGTTTCTTCCTTGCGTCCTGAGTTCGAGTGTCCCATGACACCTTCGGAAAAGGCTGTTCTTCAGTTGAAGTTCTTGCAGGCAAGTGTTTCCCAATTGTTGGTGTTTATATTACATTTTTAAAAATTTGCCTTGAGACAGTCTTTAAACCTCTTTTGTTGACCACCAGCATTACGCTTTCCATTTTTAAGTTCGGAATAGAGTACAGTGGTACCTCGGGTTAAGAACTTAATTCATTCTGGAGGTCCGTTCTTAACCTGAAACTGTTCTTAACCTGAAGCACCACTTTAGCTAATGGGGCCTCCTGCTGCTGCTGCGCCGCCGCTGCGCAATTTCTGTTCTTATCCTGAAGGAAAGTTCTTAACCCGAGGTACTATCTCTGGGTTAGCGGAGCCTGTAACCTGAAGTGTCTGTAACCTGAAGCATCTGTAACCCGAGGTACCACTGTAGTTGCTTTGGAAGAAGATAATCAGGCATCCGCACAACATGTTCAGTCCAACTAAGTTGATGTTGAAGAAGCATTGCTTCATCACTAAAGCGTACCTGACAAATGGCCACCCAACCTTTGCTTAAAAACTTCCAATGTAGGAGTGTCCTGCAGGGGACTTTACACTAAGTATCCCCAGGGATGGCCAGGAGCAAGGGAGTTTGTGCAAACTAGCCCAGACCTTACTGTTGAGTACCTCTATCTTCTTCTGTTCCAGCTGGTGCAGCCCACAGGTCTCATGGTCAGCGACACCACCTCCATGTTGAACACACAGCCGATGTTCTTGATGTCTTCCTCTCCAGGGCATCACACTTCCCCAGGAACTCCATGGAGGCAGACAGCTTGGACTCCAAGACCGGGGGGTGGTCCTCCAGGCAGAGTTGAACTGCTCTGCTGGGGGCCCTGGCACAAAGCTCAGTAGCATGTAGAATAGCTGCCCCATGTGCTTGCTCTAGGGCTCAGGGAGCTTCTTGCTCTCCACCTGCACTACAATTCTCAGAGTGTTTTAACAGTTAACATTTCTCCAATGAGAATAGAGGCGTCCCATTCCATAATGATAATTTTACTACTACTACTACTACTACTACTACTACTACTAATTTATTATTTATACCACACCCATCTGGCTGGGTTTCCCCAGCCACTCTGGGCGGCTTCCAACAAAACACTAAAAAACAATAACCTATTAAACATTAAAAGCTTCCCCAAACAGGGCTGCCTTCAGATGTCTTCTAAAAGTCTGGTAGTTATTTTTCTCTTTGACATCTGGTGGGAGGGCGTTCCACAGGGTGGGCGCCACTACCGAGAAGGCCCTCTGCCTGGTTCCCTGTAACTTAGCTTCTTGCAGGGAACTGCCAGAAGGCCCTCGGTGCTGGACCTCAGTGTCCTGTTAGAACGATGGAGGTGGAGACGCTCCTTCAGGTATACTGGACCGAGGCCGTTTAGGGCTTTAAAGGTCAGCACCAACACTTTGAATTGTGCTCGGAAACGTACTGGGAGCCAATATAGATCTTTCAAGACCTGTGGTTTATATGGTTTATACCTCACACGTCTTACTGGGATGCCCCAGCCACTGTGGACTGCTTCCAACTTATATAAAAACATAATAAAACATTCATAAAACTTCCCTATACAGGATTGCCTTCGGACTGCTTGGGGGTTGGATAACTCCATAGCCTCCAACATTTCGCCAATGAAAATAGGGACATCCTACGGAAAAGTGGCACATTCTGGGATTAAATCAGAAACCGGGACAGCTTCTGTAAACCAGGGACGTCCTTGGAAAATAAGGACACTTGGAGGGTCTGACTTAATCCCTCTTCCCCATGCTTACACTTCCCAGGATTCTCTTCGGGAAGACACAACTGTTTCAAGTGGTATGATACTGCTTTAAATGCATAGTGCAGATGGTCCCAGAGAATTTTAACAAGAGGAGATCCCTGAAACACCCTGACAAAGAAGATTCTGTCTACATTTCTGATCAAGCTGGAAACAGTTAAAAATTGAATACATGCACTGGATTAGTTTAGCGAGTACATGACCTTCACTTATCTAAACATTATTGTTGTAATAGGCTACTGTTGGGGAGGTCAGGGGACAATTGTCCCAGCCGTCACATTTTCAAAGGTTAGAACTTATCTGTACAGC
>CANTUW010000191.1:0-23774 GCA_947686815.1 Podarcis lilfordi | reverse complement strand
CATTTAGGTCATTGTCAGGCAAAAAATCCCTGATATTTGTCTGCTTTTTGGCAGTGCTCGTAGCTTCATTGGAATGCTGCCTGCGGCGTTTCTTCCCTCTCATGTCGGCAAGAAAATAGGGAGAAAATTTCTCAAAATAGTAGGGTCAGGGCAGGTTGTGCTGTTAATGAGCCCTACTCCCTTTAACAGTCTTTATCTGCCGTGTTTTCTTGCAGATTTATGGGAGAAGTAGAAATAATCTAAACCATAAAACTTCTAAAATACTTCTAAACTTCATAAAACTTCCAAAATAAACGCCTTAAGGCATCTTAGAGCCCTTAGAACCCGTCAAAGCAGATAATAAAAATATAGCTTTACCGAGCATAAGACAAGGCTGCCGCTCACGTCGCCATCTTGAAAATCTCCAAAAAAAAAAACAATTTTAAATTATTTTGATCTCTATCCAACCTTTTTCTTTTTCTTTTCAAACTCTGATGCGCAGTAGTTGTTAGAAGGTTTGTAAATCCGGAGTTGGGAGATGAGGCTAAATTGCTTGCGTGGACGGACGTTTTAAGGCGAAGTTGAGCACCAAAGAGGTTTGGGGGCTCTCTGAATTAATTCCCTCATTCTCTTCACCCGCCACGTTCAATGTCAGGTCCCTAATATTTTAAAAGGAGGGCGCTTTTAAAAACACTTCGAAATGGATAAATGCCTCGTTACGCATTCTGAAAGACCCAAACCCACCGGGTAGACCTTGGAAAAATCGTCCCGGGGCGCAAGGTCCCCCGCGCCTATCCTACGGCGTTCCTCTGTTCTGCAATTCACTCAAAAATGGTGTCAAACTGTTGCAAACGATCCCCTGAAAGGTTTTTCGGTGGAATCAGATGGGTTTTTATCATCGGAAACAGAATTAGCCCTCGACGTCTCAACAACTTTTTTTAGAAAAATTCCCTAAGCCGCGTGGTCACAATTTCAGCAAAAATCTGGCAATCTGCAATTCACTCAAAAATGGTGCCCAATTGTTGCAAACGATCCCCTGAAAGGTTTTTCGGCGGAAACAGTTGGGTTTTTATCATCAGAAACAGAATTAGCCCTCGACGTCTCAACAACATTTTTTGAAAAATTCCCTAAGCCGCGCGGTCACAATTTCACCAAAAATCTGATGTTGTGCAATTCACTCAAAAATGGTGCCAAACTGTTGCAAGCGATCCCCTGAAAGGATTTTCAGTGGAAACAGATGGGTTTTTATCATTGGAAACAGAATTAGCCCTCGACGTCTAGAATTTATTTAAAAAAAATTCGCGAAGCCGCGCGGTCACAATTTCAGCAAAAATCTGGCGTTCTGCAATTCACTCAAAAATGGTGCCCAACTGTTGCAAACGATCCCTGAAAGGTTTTTCGGTGGAAAGAGTTGGGTGTTTATCATCAGAAACAGAATTAGCCCTCGACGTCTCAACAACATTTTTTGAAAAATTCCCTAAGCCGCGCAGTCACAATTTCATCAAAAATCTGGCGTTCTGCAATTCACTCAAAAATGGTGCAAACTGCTGCAAACGAGCCCCTGAAAGGTTTATCGGTGGAAACAGATGGGTTTTTATCATCGGAAACAGAATTAGCCCTCGACGTCTAGAATTTTTTTAAAAAAAATTCGCGAAGCCGCGCGGTCACAATTTCGTCAAAAATCTGGCGTTCTGCAATTCACTCAAAAATGGTGCCCAAGTGTTGCAAACGATCCCCTGAAAGGATTTTCGGTGGAAAGAGATGGGTTTTTATCATCGGAAACAGAATCAGACCTCCACGTCTCAAAAACATTTTTTGAAAAGTTCCCTAAGCCGCGCGGTCACAATTTCATCAAAAATCTGGTGTTCTGCAATTCACTCAAAAATGGTGCCAAACTGTTGCAAACGATCCCCTGAAAGGATTTTCGGTGGAAAGAGATGGGTTTTTATCATCGGAAACAGAATTAGCCCTCGACGTCTCAACAACATTTTTTGAAAAGTTCCCTAAGCCGCGCGGTCACAATTTCAGCAAAAATCTGATGTTGTGCAATTCACTCAAAAATGGTGTCAAACTGTTGCAAACGATCCCCTGAATGGTTTTTCGGTGGAAACAGTTGTGTGTTTATCATCAGAAACAGAATTAGCCCTCGACGTCTCAACAACATTTTTTGAAAAATTCCCTAAGCCGCGCGGTCACAATTTCCTCAAAAATCTGATGTTGTGCAATTCACACAAAAATGGTGCCAAACTGTTGCAAACGATCCCCTGAAAGGATTTTCGGTGGAAAGAGATGGGTTTTTATCATCGGAAACAGAATCAGACCTCCACGTCTCAAAAACATTTTTTGAAAAGTTCCCTAAGCCGCGCGGTCACAATTTCATCAAAAATCTGGTGTTCTGCAATTCACTCAAAAATGGTGCCAAACTGTTGCAAACGATCCCCTGAAAGGATTTTCGGTGGAAAGAGATGGGTTTTTATCATCGGAAACAGAATTAGCCCTCGACGTCTCAACAACATTTTTTGAAAAGTTCCCTAAGCCGCGCGGTCACAATTTCAGCAAAAATCTGATGTTGTGCAATTCACTCAAAAATGGTGTCAAACTGTTGCAAACGATCCCCTGAATGGTTTTTCGGTGGAAACAGTTGTGTGTTTATCATCAGAAACAGAATTAGCCCTCGACGTCTCAACAACATTTTTGAAAAATTCCCTAAGCCGCACGGTCACAATTTCCTCAAAAATCTGATGTTGTGCAATTCACACAAAAATGGTGCCAAACTGTTGCAAACGATCCCCTGAAAGGATTTTCGGTGGAAAGAGATGGGTTTTTATCATCGGAAACAGAATCAGACCTCCACGTCTCAAAAACATTTTTTGAAAAGTTCCCTAAGCCGCGCGGTCACAATTTCATCAAAAATCTGGTGTTCTGCAATTCACTCAAAAATGGTGCCAAACTGTTGCAAACGATCCCCTGAAAGGATTTTCGGTGGAAAGAGATGGGTTTTTATCATCGGAAACAGAATTAGACCTCCACGTCTCAAAAACATTTTTTGAAAAGTTCCCTAAGCCGCGCGGTCACAATTTCAGCAAAAATCTGATGTTGTGCAATTCACTCAAAAATGGTGTCAAACTGTTGCAAACGATCCCCTGAATGGTTTTTCGGTGGAAACAGTTGTGTGTTTATCATCAGAAACAGAATTAGCCCTCGACGTCTCAACAACATTTTTGAAAAATTCCCTAAGCCGCACGGTCACAATTTCCTCAAAAATCTGATGTTGTGCAATTCACACAAAAATGGTGCCAAACTGTTGCAAACGATCCCCTGAAAGGATTTTCGGTGGAAAGAGATGGGTTTTATCATCGGAAACAGAATCAGACCTCCACGTCTCAAAAACATTTTTTGAAAAGTTCCCTAAGACGCGCGGTCACAATTTCATCAAAAATCTGGTGTTCTGCAATTCACTCAAAAATGGTGTCAAACTGTTGCAAACGAACCCCTGAAAGGTTTTTTGGTGGAAAGAGATGGGTTTTTATCATCGGAAACAGAATTAGAGCTCGACGTCTCCAAAACATTTTTTGAAAAGTTCCCTAAGCCGCGCGGTCACAATTTCAGCAAAAATCTGGCGTTCTGCAATTCACTCAAAAATGGTGCCCAACTGTTGCAAACGATCCCCTGAAAGGATTTTCGGTGGAAACAGTTGAGTTTTTATCATCAGAAACAGAATTAGCCCTCGACGTCTCAACAACATTTTTTGAAAAATTCCCTAAGCCGCGCGGTCACAATTTCATCAAAAATCTGATGTTGTGCAATTCACTCAAAAATGGTGCCAAACTGTTGCAAACGAGCCCCTGAAAGGTTTATCGGTGGAAACAGATGGGTTTTTATCATCGGAAACAGAATTAGCCCTCGACGTCTCAAAAACATTTTTTGAAAAAAAACCCTAAGCCTCGCGGTCACAATTTCATCAAAAATCTGGCGTTCTGCAATTCACTCAAAAATGGTGTCTAACTGTTGCAAACGATCCCCTGAAAGGTTTTTCGGTGGAAGCAGATGGGTTTTTATCATCGGAAACAGAATTAGCCCTCGACATCTCAACAATGTTTTTGAAAAATTCCGTAAGCCGCGCGGTCACAATTTCATCAAAAATCTGGCGTTGTGCACTTCACTCAAAAATGGTGCCAAACTGTTGCAAACGAGCCCCTGAAAGGATTTTCGGTGGAAACAGATGGGTTTTTATCATCGGAAACAGAATTAGCCCTCGACGTCTAGAATTTTAAAAAAAAAAATTCGCTAAGCCGGGCGGTCACAATTTCATCAAAAACCTGGCGTTCTGCAATTCACTCAAAAATGGTGCCAAATTGTTGCAAACGATCCCCTGAAAGGATTTTCGGTGGAAAGAGATGGGTTTTTATCATCGGAAACAGAATTAGACCTCGACGTCTCAAAAACATTTTTTGAAAAGTTCCCTAAGCGGCGCGGTCACAATTACATCAAAAATCTGGCGTTCTGCAATTCATTGAACAATGGTGCCAAAATGCAGCAAACAATCCCCTGAAAGGTTTTTCGGTGGAAACAGATGGATTTTTATCATCGGAAACAGAATTAGCCCTCGACGTCTGAACAAATTTTTTTGAAAAATTCCCTAAGCCGCGCGGTGACAATTTCATCAAAAATTGGGCGTTCTGCAATTCACTCAAAAATGGTGCCAAACTGTTGCAAACGATCCCCTGAAAGGATTTTCGGTGGAATCAGATGGGTTTTGATCATCGGAAACAGAATTAGCCCTCGACGTCCGAACAACTTTTTTGAAAAATTCCCTAAGCCGTGTGGTCACAATTACATCAAAAATCTGGCGTTCTGCAATTCACTCAAAAATGGTGCCAAAATGTAGCAAACGATCCCCTGAAAGGTTTTTCTTTGGAAACAGTTGGGTTTTTATCATCAGAAACAGAATTAGCCCTCGACGTCTCAACAACTTTTGTTGAAAAATTCCCTAAGCCGCGTGGTGACAATTTCATCAAAAATCTGGCGTTCTGCAATTCACTCAAAAATGGTGCCGAACTGTTGCAAACGATCCCCTGAAAGGTTTTTCGGTGGAAACAGTTGGGTTTTTATCATCGGAAACAGAATTAGCCCTCGACGTCTCAACAACTTTTTTTGAAAAATTCCCTAAGCCGCGCGGTCACAATTACATCAAAAATCTGGCGTTCTGCAATTCATTGAACAATGGTGCCAAAATGCAGGAAACAATCCCCTGAAAGGTTTTTCGGTGGAAACAGATGGATTTTTATCATCGGAAACAGAATTAGCCCTCGACGTCTGAACAAATTTTTTTGAAAAATTCCCTAAGCCGCGGGGTGACAATTTCATCAAAAATCTGGGCGTTCTGCAATTCACTCAAAAATGGTGCTAAACTGTTGCAAACGATCCCCTGAAAGGATTTTCGGTGGAATCAGATGGGTTTTGATCATCGGAAACAGAATTAGCCCTCGACGTCCGAACAACTTTTTTTTGAAAAAAATCCCTAAGCCGTGTGGTCACATTTTCATCAAAAATCTGGCGTTCTGCAATTCACTCAAAAATGGTGCCAAACTGTTGCAAACGAACCCCTGAAAGGTTTTTCTTTGGAAACAGTTGGGTTTTTATCATCAGAAACAGAATTAGCCCTCGACGTCTCAACAACTTTTGTTGAAAAATTCCCTAAGCCGCGTGGTGACAATTTCATCAAAAATCTGGCGTTCTGCAATTCACTCAAAAATGGTGCCAAACTGTTGCAAACGAGCCCCTGAAAGGATTTTCGGTGGAAACAGATGGGTTTTTATCATCGGAAACAGAATTAGCCCTCGACGTCTAGAAATTTTTTAAAAAAAATTCGCTAAGCCGCGCGTTCACAATTTCATCAAAAATCTGGCGTTCTGCAATTCACTCAAAAATGGTGCCAAACTGTTGCAAACGATCCCCTGAAAGGTTTTTCGGTGGAAACAGATGGGTTTTTATCATCGGAAACAGAATTAGACCTCGACGTCTCAAAATTTTTTTTTGAAAAATTCCCTAAGCCGCGCGGTCACAATTACATCAAAAATCTGGCGTTCTGCAATTCATTCAACAATGGTGCCAAAATGCAGCAAACGATCCCCTGAAAGGTTTTTCGGTGGAAACAGATGGATTTTTATCATCGGAAACAGAATTAGCCCTCGACGTCTCAACAACTTTTTTTGAAAAATTCCCTAAGCCGCGCGGTCACAATTTCATAAAAAATCTGGCGTTCTGCAATTCACTCAAAAATGGTGCCAAACTGTTGCAAACGAGCCCCTGAAAGGATTTTCGGTGGAAACAGATGGGTTTTTATCATCGGAAACAGAATTAGCCCTCGACGTCTCAACAACTTTTTTTGAAAAATTCCCTAAGCCGCGCGGTCACAATTTCATCAAAAATCTGGCGTTCTGCAATTCACTCAAAAATGGTGCCAAACTGTTGCAAACGAGCCCCTGAAAGGTTTATCGGTGGAAACAGATGGTTTCTTATCATCGGAAACAGAATTAGCCCTCGACGTCTCAAAAACATTCTTTGAAAAATTCCCTAAGCAGCGCGGTCACAATTTCATCAAAAATCTGGCGTTCTGCAATTCACTCAAAAATGGTGCCAAACTGTTGCAAACGGTCCCCTGATCGGTTTTACTTTGGAAACAGTTGGGTTTTTATCATCAGAAACAGAATTAGCCCTCGACGTCTCAAAAACATTTTTTGAAAAATTCCCTAAGCCTCGCGGTCACAATTTCATCAAAAATCTGGCGTTCTGCAATTCACTCAAAAATGGTGCCGAACTGTTGCAAACGATCCCCTGAAAGGTTTTTCGGTGGAAACAGTTGGGTTTTTATCATCGGAAACAGAATTAGCCCTCGACGTCTCAATTTTTTTTTTTGAAAAATTCCCTAAGCGGCGCGGTCACAATTAAATCAAAAATCTGGCGTTCTGCAATTCATTGAACAATGGTGCCAAAATGCAGCAAACAATCCCCTGAAAGGTTTTTCGGTGGAAACAGATGGATTTTTATCATCGGAAACAGAATTAGCCCTCGACGTCTGAACAAAATTTTTTGAAAAATTCCCTAAGCCGCGCGGTGACAATTTCATCAAAAATTGGGCGTTCTGCAATTCACTCAAAAATGGTGCCAAACTGTTGCAAACGATCCCCTGAAAGGATTTTCGGTGGAATCAGATGGGTTTTGATCATCGGAAACAGAATTAGCCCTCGACGTCCGAACAACTTTTTTTTGAAAAAAATCCCTAAGCCGTGTGGTCACAATTTCATCAAAAATCTGGCGTTCTGCAATTCACTCAAAAATGGTGCCAAACTCTTGCAAACGAACCCCTGAAAGGTTTTTCTTTGGAAACAGTTGGGTTTTTATCATCAGAAACAGAATTAGCCCTCGACGTCTCAACAACTTTTGTTGAAAAATTGCCTAAGCAGCGTGGTCACAATTTCATCAAAAATCTGGCGTTCTGCAATTCACTCGAAAATGGTGCCAAACTGTTGGAAACGAGCCCCTGAAAGGATTTTCGGTGGAAACAGATGGGTTTTTTATCATCGGAAACAGAATTAGCCCTCGACGTCTAGAAATTATTTTTAAAAAATTCGCTAACCCGCACGGTCACAATTTCATCAAAAATCTGGCGTTCTGCAATTCACTCAAAAATGGTGCCCAACTGTTGCAAACGATCCCCTGAAAGGATTTTCGGTGGAAAGAGATGGGTTTTTATCATCGGAAACAGAATTAGCCCTCGACGTCTAGAATTTTTTTTAAAAAAATTCGCTAAGCCGCGCGGTCACAATTTCATCAAAAATCTGATGTTGTGCAATTCACTCAAAAATGGTGCCAAACTGTTGCAAACAAGCCCCTGAAAGGTTTTTCGGTGGAAACAGATGGGTTTTTAACATCGGAAACAGAATTAGCCCTCGACGCCCCAAAAACATTTTTTAAAAAATTCCCTAAGCCGCGCGGTCACAATTTCATCAAAAATCTGGTGTTCTGCAATTCACTCAAAAATGGTGTCAAACTGTTGCAAACGATCCCCTGAAAGGTTTTTCGGTGGAAACAGATGGGTTTTATCATCGGAAACAGAATTAGCCCTCGAGGTCTCAAAAACATTTTTTGAAAAATTCCCTAAGCCGCAAGGTCACAATTTCATCAAAAATCGGGCGTTCTGCAATTCACTCAAAAATGGTGCCAAACTGTTGCAAACGATCCCCTGAAAGCTTTTCGGTGGAACCAGATGGGTTTTGATCATCGGAAACAGAATTAGCCCTCGACGTCTCAACAACTTTTTTTTTCAAAAAAAATACCTAAGCCGCGCGGTCACAATTTCATCAAAAATCTGAAGTTGTGCAATTCACTGAAAAATGGTTCCAAACCATTAGCCCTCGACGCCCCAAAAACATTTTTTAAAAAATTCCCTAAGCCGCGCGGTCACAATTTCATCAAAAATCTGGTGTTCTGCAATTCACTCAAAAATGGTGTCAAACTGTTGCAAACGATCCCCTGAAAGGTTTTTCGGTGGAAACAGATGGGTTTTTATCATCGGAAACAGAATTAGCCCTCGAGGTCTCAAAAACATTTTTTGAAAAATTCCCTAAGCCGCAAGGTCACAATTTCATCAAAAATCGGGCGTTCTGCAATTCACTCAAAAATGGTGCCAAACTGTTGCAAACGATCCCCTGAAAGCTTTTTCGGTGGAACCAGATGGGTTTTTATCATCGGAAACAGAATTAGCCCTCGACGTCTCAACAACTTTTTTTTCAAAAAAATACCTAAGCCGCGCGGTCACAATTTCATCAAAAATCTGAAGTTGTGCAATTCACTGAAAAATGGTTCCAAACTGTTGCAAACGATCCCCTGAAAGGTTTTTCGGTGGAAAAAGATGGGTTTTTATCATCGGAAACAGAATTCTTTGGAAACAGTTGGGTTTTTATCATCGGAATCAGAATTAGCCCTCGACGTCTCAAAAACATTTTTTGAAAAATTCCCTAAGCCGCGCGGTCACAATTTCATCAAAAATCAGGTGTTCTGCAATTCACTCAAAAATGATGCCAAACTGTTGCAAACGATCCCCTGAAAGGTTCTTCGGTGGAAAAAGATGGGTTTTTATCATCGGAAACAGAATTAGACCTCGACGTCTCAAAAACATTTTTTGAAAAGTTCCCTAAGGCGCGCGGTCACAATTTCATCAAAAATGTGGTGTTCTGCAATTCACTCAAAAATGGTCTCAAACTGTTGGAAACGATCCCCTGAAAGGTTTTTCGGTGGAAACAGATGGGTTATTATCATCGGAAACAGAATTAGCCCTCGACGTCTCAACAACATTTTTTGAAAAATTCCCTAAGCCGCGCGGTCACATTTTCATCAAAAATCTGATGTTGTGCAATTCACTCAAAAATGGTGCCAAACTGTTGCAAACGATCCCCTGAAAGAATTTTCGGTGGAAACAGATGGGTTTTTATCATCGGAAACAGAATTAGCCGTCGAGGTCTCAACAACTTTTTTTGAAAAATTCCCTAAGCCGCGCGGTTACAATTTCAGCAAAAATCTGGCGTTCTGCAATTCACTCAAAAATGGTGCCAAACTGTTGCAAACGATCCCCTGAAAGGATTTTCGGTGGAAACAGTTGGGTTTTTATCATCAGAAACAGAATTAGCCCTCGACGTCTCAACAACATTTTTTGAAAAATTCCCTAAGCCGCGCGGTCACAATTTCATCAAAAATCTGATGTTGTGCAATTCACTCAAAAATGGTGCAAACTGTTGCAAACGAGCCCCTGAAAGGTTTTTCGGTGGAAACAGATGGATTTTTATCATCGGAAACAGAATTAGCCCTCGACGTCTCAACAACTTTTTTTTGAAAAAAATACCTGAGCCGCGCTGTCAGAATTTCATCAAAAATCTGATGTTGTGCAATTCACTGAAAAATGTTTCCAAACTGTTGCAAACGATCCCCTGAAAGGTTTTTCGGTGGAAAAAGATGGGTTTTTATCATCGGAAACAGAATTCTTTGGAAACAGTTGGGTTTTTATCATCGGAATCAGAATTAGCCCTCGACGTCTCAAAAACATTTTTTGAAAAATTCCCTAAGCCGCGCGGTCACAATTTCATCAAAAATCTGGTGTTCTGCAATTCACTCAAAAATGGTGCCAAACTGTTGCAAACGAGCCCCTGAAAGGTTTTTCGGTGGAAACAAATGGGTTTAAGTCATCAAAAGCAGAATTAGCCCTCGACATCTCAACAACTTTTTTTGAAAAATTCCCTAAGCCGCGCGGTCACAATTTCATCAAAAATCTGGCGTTCTGCAATTCACTCAAAAATGGTGCCAAACTGTTGCAAACGATCCCCTGAAAGGTTTTTCGGTGGAAACAGATGGGTTTTTATCATCGGAAACAGAATTAGCCCTCGACGTCTCAACAACTTTCTTTGAAAAATTCCCTAAGCCACGCGGTCACAATTTCATCAAAAATCTAGTGCTCTGCAATTCACTCAAAAATGGTGCCAAACTGTTGCAAGCGATCCCCTGAAAGGTTTTTCTTTGGAAACAGATGGGTTTTTATCATCGGAAACAGAATTAGCCCTCGACGTCTCAACAACTTTTTTTGAAAAATTCCCTAAGCCGCGCGGTCACAATTTCATCAAAAATCTGGCGTTCTGCAATTCACTCAAAAATGGTGCCAAACTGTTGCAAACGATCCCCTGAAAGGTTTTTCGGTGGAAACAAATGGGTTTAAGTAATCAGAAACAGAATTAGCCCTCGACATCTCAACAACATTTTTTGAAAAATTCCCTAAGCCGCGCGGTCACAATTTCAGCAAAAATCTGGCGTTCTGCAATTCACTCAAAAATGGTGCCAAACTGTTGCAAACGAGCCCCTGAAAGGTTTATCGGTGGAAACAGATGGGTTTTTATCATCAGAAACAGAATTAGCCCTCGACATCTCAACAACTTTTTTTGAAAAATTCCCAAAGACGCGCGGTCACGATTTCTTCAAAAATATGGCGTTTTGCAATTCACTCAAAAATGGTGCCCAACTGTTGCAATCGATCCCCTGAAAGGTTTTTCGGTGGAAACAGATGGGTTTTTATCATCAGAAACAGAATTAGCCCTCGACCTCTCAACAACTTTTGTTGAAAAATTCCCTAAGCCACACGGTCACAATTTCATCAAAAATCGGGCGTTCTGCAATTCACTCAAAAATGGTGCCAAACTGTTGCAAACGATCCCCTGAAAGGTTTTCGGTGGACACAAATGGGTTTTTATCATCGTAAACAGAATTAGCCTTAGTCGTCTCAACAACTTTTTTTGAAAAATTCCTAAAGCCGCGCGGTCACAATTTCATCAAAAATCTGGCGTTCTGCAATTCACTCAAAAATGGTGCCAAACTGTTGCAAACGATCCCCTGAAAGGCTTTTCGGTGGAAACAGATGGGTTTTTATCATCGGAAACAGAATTAGCCGTCGACGTCTCAACAACTTTTTTTGAAAAATTCCCTAAGCCGCGCGGTTACAATTTCAGCAAAAATCTGGCGTTCTGCAATTCACTCAAAAATGGTGCCAAACTGTTGCAAACGAGCCCCTGAAAGGTTTATCGGAGGAAACAGATGGGTTTAAGTCATCAGAAACAGAATTAGCCCTCGACATCTCAACAACTTTTTTTGAAAAATTCCCTAAGCCGCGCGGTCACAATTTCATCAAAAATCTGGCGTTCTGCAATTCACTCAAAAATGGTGCCACACTGTTGCAAACGATCCCCTGAAAGGTTTTTCGGTGGAAACAGATGGGTTTTTATCATCAGAAACAGAATTAGCCCTCGACCTCTCAACAACTTTTGTTGAAAAATTCCCTAAGCCACGCGGTCACAATTTCATCAAAACTCGGACGTTCTGCAATTCACTCAAAAATGGTGCCAAACTGTTGCAAACGATCCCCTGAAAGGTTTTTCGGTGGAAAGAGATGGGTTTTTAACATCGGAAACAGAATTAGCCCTCGACGTCTCCAAAACATTTTGTTGAAAAATTCCCTAAGCCGCACGGTCACAATTTCATCAAAAATCTGGCGTTCTGTAATTCACTCAAAAATGGTGCCAAACTGCTGCAAACGATCCCCTGAAAGGTTTTTTGGTGGAAACAAATGGGTTTAAGTCATCAGAAACAGAATTAGCCCTCGACCTCTCAACAACTTTTGTTGAAAAATTCCCTAAGCCACACGTTCACAATTTCATCAAAAATCGGGTGTTCTGCAATTCACTCAAAAATGGTGCCAAACTGTTGCAAACGAGCCCCTGAAAGGTTTTTCGGTGGAAACAGATGGGTTTTTATCATCGGAAACAGAATTAGCCCTCGACGTCTCAACAACTTTTTTTGAAAAATTCCCTAAGCTGCGCGATCACAATTTCATCAAAAATCTGGCGTTCTGCAATTCACTCAAAAATGGTGCCAAACTGTTGCAAACGATCCCCTGAAAGGTTTTTCGGTGGAAACAGATGGGTTTAAGTCACCCATCGGAAACAGAATTAGCCCTCGACGTCTCAACAACTTTTTTTGAAAAATTCCCTAAGCCGCGCGATCACAATTTCAGCAGAAATCTGGCGTTCTGCAATTCACTCAAAAATGGTGCCAAACTGTTTCAAACGAGCCCCTGAAAGGTTTATCGGAGGAAACAGATGGGTTTAAGTCATCAGAAACAGAATTAGCCCTCGACATCTCAACAACTTTTATTGAAAAATTCCCTAAGCCACGCGGTCACAATTTCATCAAAAATCTGGCGTTCTGCAATTCACTCAAAAATGGTGCCAAACTGTTGCAAGCGATCCCCTGAAAGGTTTTTCGGTGGAAACAGATGGGTTTTTATGATCAGAAACAGAATTAGCCCTCGACGTCTCAACAACTTTTTTTGAAAAATTCCCTAAGCCGCGCGGTCACAATTTCATCAAAAATCTGGCGTTCTGCAATTCAGTGAAAAATGGTGCCAAACTGTTGCAAACGATCCCCGAATGGTTTTTCGGTGGAAACAAATGGGTTTAAGACATCAGAAACAGAATTAGCCCTCGACATCTCAACAACTTTTTTTGAAAAATTCCCTAAGCCCGCTGTCACAATTTCAGCAAAAATCTGGCGTTCTGAAATTCACTCAAAAATGGTGCCCAACTGTTGCAAACGAGCCCCTGAAAGGTTTATCTGAGGAAACAGATGGGTTTTTATCATCGGAAACAGAATTAGCCCTCGACGTCTCAACAACTTTCTTTGAAAAATTCCCTAAGCCGCGCGGTCACAATTTCATCAAAAATCTGGCGTTTTGCAATTCACTCAAAAATGGTGCCCAACTGCTGCAAACAATCCCCTGAAAGGTTTTTCAGTGGAAACAGATGGGTTTTTATCATCGGAAACAGAATTAGCCCTCGACGTCTCAACAACTTTTGTTGAAAAATTCCCTAAGCCGCGCGGTCACAATTTCATCAAAAATCTGGCGTTCTGTAATTCACTCAAAAATGGTGCGAAACTGCTGCATACGATCCCCTGAAAGGTTTTTTGGTGGAAACAAATGGGTTTAAGTCATCAGAAACAGAATTAGCCCTCGACATATCAACATTTTTTTTTGAAAAATTCCCTAAGCCGCGCGGTCACAATTTCAGCAAAAATCTGGCGTTCTGCAATTCACTCAAAAATGGTGCCAAACTGTTGCAAACGATCCCCTGAAAGGTTTTTCGGTGGAAACAGATGGGTTTTTATCATCGGAAACAGAATTAGCCGTCGACGTCTCAACAACTTTTTTTGAAAAATTCCCTAAGCCGCGCGGTTACAATTTCAGCAAAAATCTGGCGTTCTGCAATTCACTCAAAAATGGTGCCAAACTGTTGCAAACGAGCCCCTGAAAGGTTTATCGGAGGAAACAGATGGGTTTAAGTCATCAGAAACAGAATTAGCCCTCGACATCTCAACAACTTTTTTTGAAAAATTCCCTAAGCCGCGCGGTCACAATTTCATCAAAAATCTGGCGTTCTGCAATTCACTCAAAAATGGTGCCACACTGTTGCAAACGATCCCCTGAAAGGTTTTTCGGTGGAAACAGATGGGTTTAAGTCATCAGAAACAGAATTAGCCCTCGACCTCTCAACAACTTTTATTGAAAAATTCCCTAAGCCACGCGGTCACAATTTCATCAAAACTCGGACGTTCTGCAATTCACTCAAAAATGGTGCCAAACTGTTGCAAACGATCCCCTGAAAGGTTTTTCGGTGGAAAGAGATGGGTTTTTAACATCGGAAACAGAATTAGCCCTCGACGTCTCCAAAACATTTTGTTGAAAAATTCCCTAAGCCGCACGGTCACAATTTCATCAAAAATCTGGCGTTCTGTAATTCACTCAAAAATGGTGCCAAACTGCTGCAAACGATCCCCTGAAAGGTTTTTTGGTGGAAACAAATGGGTTTAAGTCATCAGAAACAGAATTAGCCCTCGACCTCTCAACAACTTTTGTTGAAAAATTCCCTAAGCCACACGTTCACAATTTCATCAAAAATCGGGTGTTCTGCAATTCACTCAAAAATGGTGCCAAACTGTTGCAAACGAGCCCCTGAAAGGTTTTTCGGTGGAAACAGATGGGTTTTTATCATCGGAAACAGAATTAGCCCTCGACGTCTCAACAACTTTTTTTGAAAAATTCCCTAAGCTGCGCGATCACAATTTCATCAAAAATCTGGCGTTCTGCAATTCACTCAAAAATGGTGCCAAACTGTTGCAAACGATCCCCTGAAATGTTTTTCGGTGGAAACAGATGGGTTTTTATCATCGGAAACAGAATTAGCCCTCGACGTCTCAACAACTTTTTTTGAAAAATTCCCTAAGCCGCGCGGTTACAATTTCAGCAGAAATCTGGCGTTCTGCAATTCACTCAAAAATGGTGCCAAACTGTTTCAAACGAGCCCCTGAAAGGTTTATCGGAGGAAACAGATGGGTTTAAGTCATCAGAAACAGAATTAGCCCTCGACATCTCAACAACTTTTTTTGAAAAATTCCCTAAGCCGCGCGGTCACAATTTCATCAAAAATCTGGCGTTTTGCAATTCACTCAAAAATGGTGCCCAACTGTTGCAATGGATCCCCTGAAAGGTTTTTCGGTGGAAACAGATGGGTTTTTATGATCAGAAACAGAATTAGCCCTCGACGTCTCAACAACTTTTTTTGAAATATTCCCTAAGCCGCGCGGTCACAATTTCATCAAAAATCTGGCGTTCTGCAATTCAGTGAAAAATGGTGCCAAACTGTTGCAAACGATCCCCGAACGGTTTTTCGGTGGAAACAAATGGGTTTAAGACATCAGAAACAGAATTAGCCCTCGACATCTCAACAACTTTTTTTGAAAAATTCCCTAAGCCCCGCGGTCAGAATTTCAGCAAAAATCTGGCGTTCTGAAATTCACTCAAAAATGGTGCCCAACTGTTGCAAACGAGCCCCTGAAAGGTTTATCTGAGGAAACAGATGGGTTTTTATCATCGGAAACAGAATTAGCCCTCGACGTCTCAACAACTTTCTTTGAAAAATTCCCTAAGCCGCGCGGTCACAATTTCATCAAAAATCTGGCGTTTTGTAATTCACTCAAAAATGGTGCCCAACTGTTGCAAACGATCCCCTGAAAGGTTTTTCGGTGGAAACAGATGGGTTCTTATCATCGGAAACAGAATTAGCCCTCGACGTCTCAACAACTTTTGTTGAAAAATTCCCTAAGCCGCGCGGTCACAATTTCATCAAAAATCTGGCGTTCTGTAATTCACTCAAAAATGGTGCCAAACTGCTGCAAACGATCCCCTGAAAGGTTTTTCGGTGGAAACAAATGGGTTTAAGTCATCAGAAACAGAATTAGCCCTCGACCTCTCAACAACTTTTGTTGAAAAATTCCCTAAGCCACACGGTCACAATTTCATCAAAAATCGGGTGTTCTGCAATTCACTCAAAAATGGTGCCAAACTGTTGCAAATGAGCCCCTGAACGGTTTTTCGGTGGAAACAAATGGGTTTAAGACATCAGAAACAGAATTAGCCCTCGACATCTCAACAACTTTTTTTGAAAAATTCCCTAAGCCCCGCGGTCACAATTTCAGCAAAAATCTGGCGTTCTGCAATTCACTCAAAAATGGTGCCCAACTGTTGCAAACGAGCCCCTGAAAGGTTTATCTGAGGAAACAGATGGGTTTTTATCATCGGAAACAGAATTAGCCCTCGACGTCTCAACAACTTTCTTTGAAAAATTCCCTAAGCCGCGCGGTCACAATTTCATCAAAAATCTGGCGTTTTGTAATTCACTCAAAAATGGTGCCCAACTGTTGCAAACGATCCCCTGAAAGGTTTTTCGGTGGAAACAGATGGGTTCTTATCATCGGAAACAGAATTAGCCCTCGACGTCTCAACAACTTTTGTTGAAAAATTCCCTAAGCCGCGCGGTCACAATTTCATCAAAAATCTGGCGTTCTGTAATTCACTCAAAAATGGTGCCAAACTGCTGCAAACGATCCCCTGAAAGGTTTTTCGGTGGAAACAAATGGGTTTAAGTCATCAGAAACAGAATTAGCCCTCGACCTCTCAACAACTTTTGTTGAAAAATTCCCTAAGCCGCGCGGTCACAATTTCATCAAAAATCGGGCGTTCTGCAATTCACTCAAAAATGGTGCCAAACTGTTGCAAACGAGCCCCTGAAAGGTTTTTCGGTGGAAACAGATGGGTTTTTATCATCGGAAACAGAATTAGCCCTCGACGTCTCAACAACTTTTTGTGAAAAATTCCCTAAGCCGCGCGATCACAATTTCATAAAAAATCTGGCGTTCTGCAATTCACTCAAAAATGGTGCCAAACTGTTGCAAACGATCCCCTGAAAGGTTTTTCGGTGGAAACAGATGGGTTTTTATCATCGGAAACAGAATTAGCCCTCGACGTCTCAACAACTTTTTTTGAAAAATTCCCTAAGCCGCGCGGTTACAATTTCAGCAAAAATCTGGCGTTCTGCAATTCACTCAAAAATGGCGCCACACTGTTGCAAACGATCCCCTGAAAGATTTTTAGGTGGAAACAGATGGGTTTTTATCATCGGAAACAGAATTAGCCCTCGACCTCTCAACAACTTTTGTTGAAAAATTCCCTAAGCCACGCGGTCACAATTTCATCAAAAATCGGGCGTTCTGCAATTCACTCAAAAATGGTGCCAAACTGTTGCAAATGATCCCCTGAAAGGTTTTTGGTGGAAAGAGATTGGTTTTTAACATCGGAAACAGAATTAGCCCTCGACGTCTCCAAAACATTTTTTTGAAAAATTCCCTAAGCCGCGCGGTCACAATTTCATCAAAAATCTGGCGTTCTGCAATTCAGTGAAAAATGGTGCCAAACTGTTGCAAACGATCCCCTGAACGGTTTTTCGGTGGAAACAAATGGGTTTAAGTCATCAGAAACAGAATTAGCCCTCGACATATCAACAACTTTTTTTGAAAAATTCCCTAAGCCGCGCGGTCACAATTTCAGCAAAAATCTGGCGTTCTGCAATTCACTCAAAAATGGTGCCAAACTGTTGCAAACGATCCCCTGAAAGGTTTTTCAGTGGAAACAGATGGGTTTTTATCATCGGAAACAGAATTAGCCCTCGACGTCTCAACAACTTTTTTTGAAAAATTCCCTAAGCCGCGCGGTCACAATTTCATCAAAAATCTGGCGTTCTGCAATTCACTCAAAAATGGTGCCAAACTGCTGCAAACGATCCCCTGAAAGGTTTTTCGGTGGAAACAGATGGGTTTTTATCATAGGAAACAGAATTAGACGATGACGTCTCAAAAACTTTTGTTGAAAAATTCATTAAGCCGCGCGGTCACAATTTCATCAAAATCTGGCGTTCTGTAATTCACTCAAAAATGGTGCCAAACTGTTGCAAACGATCCCCTGAAAGGTTTTCTGGTGGAAACAGATGGGTTTTAGTCATCAAAAACAGAATAAGCCCTCGACGTCTCAACAACTTTTTTGAAAAATTCCCTAAGCCGCGCGGTCACAATTTCATCAAAAATCTGGCGTTCTGCAATTCACTCAAAAATGGTGCCAAACTGTTGCAAACGATCCCCTGAAAGGTTTTTCAGTGGAAACAGATGGGTTTTTATCATCGGAAACAGAATTAGCCCTCGACGTCTCAACAACTTTTGTTGAAAAATTCCCTAAGCCGCGCGGTCACAATTTCATCAAAAATCTGGCGTTCTGCAATTCACTCAAAAATGGTGCCAAACTGTTGCAAACGATCCCCTGAAAGGTTTTTCGGTGGAAACAGATGGGTTTTTATCATCGGAAACAGAATTAGCCCTTGACGTCTCAACAACTTTTTTTGAAAAATTTCATCAAAAATCTGGCGTTCTGCAATTCACTCAAAAATGGTGCCAAACTGTTGCAAACGAGCCCCTGAAAGGTTTATCAGAGGAAACAGATGGGTTTTTATCATTGGAAACAGAATTAGCCGTCGACGTCTCAACAACTTTCTTTGAAAAATTCCCTAAGCCGCGCGGTCACAATTTCATCAAAAATCTGGCGTTCTGTAATTCACTCAAAAATGGTGCCAAACTGTTGCAAACGATCCCCTGAACTGTTTTTCGGTGGAAACAAATGGGTTGAAGTCATCAGAAACAGAATTAGCCCTCGACGTCTCAACAACTTTTGTTAAAAAATTCCCTAAGCCGCGCGGTCACAATTTCATCAAAATCTGGCGTTCTGCAATTCACTCAAAAATGGTGCCACACTGTTGCAAACGATCCCCTGAAAGGTTTTTCGGTGGAAACAGATGGGTTTTTATCATCAGAAACAGAATTAGCCCTCGACCTCTCAACAACTTTTGTTAAAAATTCCCTAAGCCGCGCGGTCACAATTTCATCAAAAATCTGGCGTTCTGCAATTCACTCAAAAATGGTGCCAAACTGTTGCAAACGATCCCCTGAACGGTTTTTCGGTGGAAACAGATGGGTTTTTATCATCAGAAACAGAATTAGCCCTTGACATCTCAACAACTTTTTTTGAAAAATTCCCTAAGCCGCGCGGTCACAATTTCATCAAAAATCTGGCGTTCTGCAATTCACTCAAAAATGGTGCCAAACTGTTGCAAACGAGCCCCTGAAAGGTTTATCGGTGGAAACAGATGGGTTTTTATCATCGGAAACAGAATTAGCCCTCGACGTCTCAACAACTTTCTTTGAAAAATTCCCTAAGCCGCGCGGTCACAATTTCATCAAAAATCTGGCGTTCTGCAATTCACTCAAAAATGGTGCCAAACTGTTGCAAACGATCCCCTGAAAGGTTTTTCAGTGGAAACAGATGGGTTTTTATCATCAGAAACAGAATTAGCCCTCGACGTCTCAACAACTTTTGTTGAAAAATTCCCTAAGCCGCGCGGTCACAATTTCATCAAAAATCTGGCGTTCTGCAATTCACTCAAAAATGGTGCCAAACTGTTGCAAACGATCCCCTGAAAGGTTTTTCGGTGGAAACAGATGGGTTTTTATCATCGAAAACAGAATTAGCCCTTGACATCTCAACAACTTTTTTTGAAAAATTCCCTAAGCCGCGCGGTCACAATTTCATCAAAAATCTGGCGTTCTGCAATTCACTCAAAAATGGTGCCAAACTGTTGCAAACGATCCCCTGAAAGGTTTTTCGGTGGAAACAGATGGGTTTTTATCATCAGAAACAGAATTAGCCCTCGACGTCTCAACAACTTTTTGTGAAAAATTCCCTAAGCCGCGCGGTCACAATTTCATCAAAAATCTGGCGTTCTGCAATTCACTCAAAAATGGTGCCAAACTGTTGCAAACGATCCCCTGAAAGGTTTTTCGGTGGAAACAGATGGGTTTTTATCATCGGAAACAGAATTAGCCCTCGACGTCTCAACAACTTTTTTGAATACTTCCCTAAGCCGCGCGGTCACAATTTCATCAAAAATCTGGCGTTCTGCAATTCACTCAAAAATGGTGCCAAACTGTTGCAAACGATCCCCTGAAAGGTTTATCAGTGGAAACAGATGGGTTTTTATCATCGGAAACAGAATTAGCCGTTGACGTCTCAACAACTTTTTTTGAAAAATTCCCTAAGCCGCGCGGTCACAATTTCATCAAAAATCTGGCGTTCTGCAATTCACTCAAAAATGGTGCCAAACTGTTGCAAACGATCCCCTGAAAGGTTTTTCGGTGGAAACAGATGGGTTTTAAGTCATCAGAAACAGAATTAGCCCTCGACGTCTCAACCACTTTTTTTGAAAATTCCCTAAGCCACGCGGTCACAATTTCATCAAAAATCTGGCGTTCTGCAATTCACTCAAAAATGGTGCCAAACTGTTGCAAACGATCCCCTGAAAGGTTTTTCGGTGGAAACAGATGGGTTTTTATCATCAGAAACAGAATTAGCCCTTGACGTCTCAACAACTTTTTTTTAAAAATTCCCTAAGCCGCGCGGTCACAATTTCATCAAAAATCTGGCGTTCTGCAATTCACTCAAAAATGGTGCCAAACTGTTGCAAACGATCCCCGAACGGTTTTTCGGTGGAAACAAATGGGTTTAAGACATCAGAAACAGAATTAGCCCTCGACATCTCAACAACTTTTTTTGAAAAATTCCCTAAGCCCCGCGGTCACAATTTCAGCAAAAATCTGGCGTTCTGAAATTCACTCAAAAATGGTGCCCAACTGTTGCAAACGAGCCCCTGAAAGGTTTATCTGAGGAAACAGATGGGTTTTTATCATCGGAAACAGAATTAGCCCTCGACGTCTCAACAACTTTCTTTGAAAAATTCCCTAAGCCGCGCGGTCACAATTTCATCAAAAATCTGGCGTTTTGCAATTCACTCAAAAATGGTGCCCAACTGTTGCAAACGGTGCCCTGAAAGGTTTTTCGGTGGAAACAGATGGGTTCTTATCATCGGAAACAGAATTAGCCCTCGACGTCTCAACAACTTTTGTTGAAAAATTCCCTAAGCCGCGCGGTCACAATTTCATCAAAAATCTGGCGTTCTGTAATTCACTCAAAAATGGTGCCAAACTGCTGCAAACGATCCCCTGAAAGGTTTTTTGGTGGAAACAAATGGGTTTAAGTCATCAGAAACAGAATTAGCCCTCGACCTCTCAACAACTTTTGTTGATTAATTCCCTAAGCCACACGGTCACAATTTCATCAAAAATCGGGCGTTCTGCAATTCACTCAAAAATGGTGCCAAACTGTTGCAAACGAGCCCCTGAAAGGTTTTTCGGTGGAAACAGATGGGTTTTTATCATCGGAAACAGAATTAGCCCTCGACGTCTCAACAACTTTTTTTGAAAAATTCCCTAAGCCGCGAGAACACAATTTCATCAAAAATCTGGCGTTCTGCAATTCACTCAAAAATGGTGCCAAACTGTTGCAAACGATCCCCTGAAAGGTTTTTCGGTGGAAACAGATGGGTTTTTATCATCGGAAACAGAATTAGCCCTTGACGTCTCAACAACTCTTTTTCAAAAATTCCCTAAGTCGCGCGGTCACAATTTCATCAAAAATCTGGCGTTCTGCAATTCACTCAAAAATGGTGCCAAACTGTTGCAAACGATCCCCTGAAAGGTTTTTCGGTGGAAACAGATGGGTTTTTATCATCAGAAACAGAATTAGCCCTCGACCTCTCAACAACTTTTGTTGAAAAATTCCCTAAGCCACGCGGTCACAATTTCATCAAAAATCGGGCGTTCTGCAATTCACTCAAAAATGGTGCCAAACTGTTGCAAATGATCCCCTGAAAGGTTTTTTGGTGGAAAGAGATTGGTTTTTAACATCGGAAACAGAATTAGCCCTCGACGTCTCCAAAACATTTTTTTGAAAAATTCCCTAAGCCGCGCGGTCACAATTTCATCAAAAATCTGGCGTTCTGCAATTCACTCAAAAATGGTGCCAAACTGTTGCAAACGATCCCCTGAAAGGTTTTTCGGTGGAAACAGATGGGTTTAAGTCATCAGAAACAGAATTAGCCCTCGACATCTCAACAACTTTTTTTGAAAAATTCCCTAAGCCGCGCGGTCACAATTTCATCAAAAATCTGGCGTTCTGCAATTCACTCAAAAATGGTGCCAAACTGTTGCAAACGATCCCCTGAAAGGTTTATCTGTGGAAACAGATGGGTTTTTATCATCGGAAACAGAATTAGCCCTCGACGTCTCAACAACTTTCTTTGAAAAATTCCCTAAGCCGCGCGGTCACAATTTCATCAAAAATCTGGCGTTCTGCAATTCACTCAAAAATGGTGCCAAACTGTTGCAAACGATCCCCTGAAAGGTTTTTCGGTGGAAACAGATGGGTTTTTATCATCAGAAACAGAATTAGCCATCGTCGTCTGAACAACTTTTTTTGAAAAAATCCCTAAGCCGCGCGGTCACAATTTCATCAAAAATCTGGCGTTCTGCAATTCACTCAAAAATGGTGCCAAACTGTTGCAAACGATCCCCTGAAAGGTTTTTCGGTGGAAACAGATGGGTTTTTATCATCGGAAACAGAATTAGCCCTCGACTTATCAACATCTTTTTTGTAAATATTCCCTAAGCCGCGCGGTCACAATTTCATCAAAAATCTGGCGTTCTGCAATTCACTCAAAAATGGTGCCAAACTGTTGCAAACGAGCCCCTGAAAGGTTTATCGGTGGAAACAGATGGGTTTTTATCATCGGAAACAGAATTAGCCCTCGACGTCTCAACAACTTTTTTTGAAAAATTCCCTAAGCAGCGCGGTCACAATTTCATCAAAAATCTGGCGTTCTGCAATTCACTCAAAAATGGTGCCAAACTGTTGCAAACGATCCCCTGAAAGGTTTTACTGTGGAAACAGATGGGTTTTTATCATCAGAAACAGAATTAGCCCTTAACGTCTCAACAACTTTTTTGAAAAATTCCCTAAGCCGCGCGGTCACAATTTCATCAAAAATCTGGCGTTCTGCAATTCACTCAAAAATGGTGCCAAACTGTTGCAAACGATCCCCTGAAAGGTTTTTCGGTGGAAACAGTTGGGTTTTTATCATCGAAAACAGAATTAGCCCTCGACGTCTCAACAACTTTTTTTGAAAAATTCCCTAAGCCGCGCGGTCACAATTTCATCAAAAATCTGGCGTTCTGCAATTCATTGAAAAATGGTGCCAAACTGTTGCAAACGATCCCCTGAAAGGTTTTTCGGTGGAAACAGATGGGTTTTTATCATCGAAAACAGAATTAGCCCTCGACGTCTGAACAACTTTTTTTGAAAAATTCCCTAAGCCGCGCGGTCACAATTTCATCAAAAATCTGGCGTTCTGCAATTCACTCAAAAATGGTGCCAAACTGTTGCAAACGATCCCCTGAAAGGTTTTTCGGTGGAAACAGATGGGTTTTGATCATCGGAAACAGAATTAGCCCTCGACGTCTGAACAACTTTTTTTGAAAAAATCCCTAAGCCGCGCGGTCACAATTTCATCAAAAATCTGGCGTTCTGCAATTCACTCAAAAATGGTGCCAAACTGTTGCAAACGAACCCCTGAAAGGTTTTTCGGTGGAAACAGATGGGTTTTTATCATCAGAAACAGAATTAGCCCTCGACGTCTCAACAACTTTTGTTGAAAAATTCCCTAAGCCGCGTGGTCACAATTTCATCAAAAATCTGGCGTTCTGCAATTCACTCGAAAATGGTGCCAAAGTGTTGCAAACGAGCCCCTGAAAGGATTTTTGGTGGAAACAGATGGGTTCTCATCATCAGAAACAGAATTAGCAGCAATACGTAA
>CANTUW010000190.1:0-23841 GCA_947686815.1 Podarcis lilfordi | reverse complement strand
CCAGGGATGGGGAGCCTGGTGTCCAGCAGAGATTGTTGGGACTCCAACTCCCATCAGCCCCATCCCTGAAATCTACAGAAGATGGGCGAATAATAATAATAATAATAATAATAATAATAATAATAATAATAACAATGGCCATTTGGTGGGAGGAATAAAAACTTCAGCTTTGGAAGGCCTGGTGTGCGTGATCACAGCATTTGGGGTTGGACTAGATGACCCTTGGGTTCCTTCCATGATTCTTCATTCTCCTGTCCAGTTCAATCTTCTAAACTCTGACTGAATAAGCAGCATAGATCCCCGAGTTTCTGCCATTGACTTGTGGTTCTTCCTGCAAAATTGCTTTTAAGCCCATTAAAGTTGAATGATTAGAGATCCTTTCCTGCCACTTCCGAGTCACCTTCAATGGTAGCCCCACGTAGAGCGCATGGTAGTAGTTCAAGCTGGAGATAACGCTTAACCGTGCTGCCCTCTTTCAGTTCTATGTGGTGAATGCAGACTATGACAAGGTGAAAAAAGGAGCGGCCAGATATCTGAAGAGCAATGAATCTGGGAGCTATAGTTTGGGTCTTTGGGTTTGATGCTTTTGTAACTGGATCTGTAATGGCTATTAGTCAAATACAATAAATGATTGATTGATTGATTGATTGATTGATTGATTGATTGACTGATTGGTGAAAAAGTGCTTTTTTACTGAGATGCTAACTTTCTCTCTGCATGCCATTCCTTGAACAGCAAAGATAAGGCTTGCTTTCATTGCTCTGTTCATTTGTGCATTTGACAAGTGTTATGTGGAGTGAAATACAGCCCCTGGGCTGAAAAATGTCCCCCTCCTGCCGCCTTGGGTGTCCGATGTGGCCTTCACAGATATAGACACAACTTGGGGGAGGGTGTTTTGGCTGCTGAGCTGCGCCCCCCCCCATTGTGAGGGCTGAGGGTGTCATGGTGATGCCTCCCCAGCTGCTGCCGTTGTCTGTGGGTTGACTGTGATGTTACACAAAAACATTTGGCAGCTGAGTAGGTATAAATGTGGGCCAAGGCGTAAGCCTCAGCAGTTGCCCTCCCCAGAGAGAAATGGGCAGCTCAGTGGCACTCAGCCCTGGTGGTCTCCTGCCCCGTGGCAGCAAGCTGACGAGTGGAAGGAGGCAATTGCCCGGTGCTGGGATGCTGTGGAGCAAGGAGAAGACAAGTACAAAGCTTACTTGCTGGTGGGATCACTACCTGAAGGCGACGGATATTCAGCTCTGAAGCTGGTTGATGTCTGGCAATGGACCTGGCGAGGCTGCAGCTGGTGGGTGGTTGTTGGAAGAGTTTGCATTCAGGCTAGTGGATGCCATGAGGCTACGCTGGCTGAGATGGATGCAAAGTGGTTTGGAAGCCTTGTTTGTTAACAGGCAGCCAAACAGAGGAGGAGTCTGGGGGGACGCTGTTGGATGGGGGCCATCCCACTCACCTGTTTGCCTTTGCCTTACAGGGATGTCCGGAGCCGCTGAGGTTTTCCCCAAGTCCAAAGTCATGAAGAGAACCGCAGGACGTCCCTATTTACATCGGAGAAATGAATGCGAAGTACTGGCAGTGAGCAATGGACAAGGCCGTGGCCGTACCTGAGACAAGGAGCTTTGAAGGGAGACTGCAGGCTGACATCTGCTGCATTGCAAGTGATGGGGCAGTGCGGAGAGAGAAGAAAATGAGGGAGGAAACATTAGGCCACATTAGGCACACCGTCCATTGGAAGTACTATGAAGACGCTTTGAACCAGAATGGCTTCCCCTCAGGGATTCTGGGAACTGTAGGTGGTTAAGGGGACAGAGAGTTGTTAGGCGGGTTAGGCTTAGGGTTAGGGTTAGGCTTAGGCTTAGGGTAGGGTAGGGTAGGGTAGGGGTAGGGATAAGGATAGGGGTAGGGGTAGGGGTAAGGGTAAGGGTAAGGATAAGGATAGGGGTAGGGGTAGGGGTAGGGATAAGGATAGGGGTAGGGGTAGGGGTAGGGGTAAGGGTAGGGTTAGGGTTCCCTTCTTGTCAGGGAACTCTGGGAATTGTAGCTCTAGTTAAGAGTTATGGGGTAGGGGTAGGGTTCCCTTCTTGTCAGGGAACTTTGGGAAATGTAGCTCTGGTTAAGGGTTAATGTGTAGGATTAGGGTTCCCTTCTTTTCAGGGAACTCTGGGAATTGTAGCTCTGGTTAGGGAGAAGGATTGGGGTTCCCTTCTTGCCAGGGAACTCTGGGAATTGTAGCTCTAGTTAATGGTTAAGGGTTAGCATTAGGGTTAGAGTTAGGCTTAGCATCAGGGGTAGGGGTATTGGTAGAGTTCCCTTTTTGCCAGGGAACTCTGGGAATTGTAGCTCTTGGAGGGGAACAGGGGGTCTCCTAACAACTCTCTGCACCCTTTTCAAACTATAGCTCCCAGATTCTTTGGGGGAAGAAGCCATGAGTGTTTAAAGCGGCTTCATAGCACATGAAATGGTGTGGATGTGGCCCTGGCCTCCCTCACCCCACTGCCCCTTATTATTGAGGAATTGAAAAGATTTCCCCATGCAAATCTCTCGGAAACAATGTATTTCATCTGGAAAACTATTTAATAAAGATTACTTTTTATTAAAACCTTTGAATGTGTTTGAACTGTGTTTGAGTGCGCAGAGAATGGCCAAGGGGTGCCAATTTTATCTGCCCTCCACCATCTGATGCACTTACCTGCATGCCAAGAACAGTTTTGTGAGCTGAAGAGAGAAAGGGGCAACTCTAGATCATGGGTAGGTAAACTAAGGCCCGGGGGCCAGATCTGACCCAATCACCTTCTAAATTTGGCCTGTGGATGGTCAGGGAAACAGCATTTTTTTACATGAGTAGAATGTGTCCTTTTATTTAAAATGCATCTCTGGGTTATTTGTGGGGCATCAGAATTCGTTCATTTCCCCCCAGAAAAATATAGTCTGGCCCCCCACAAGGTCTGAGGGACAGTGGACCGGCCCCCTGCTGAAAAAGTTTGCTGACTCCTGCTCTAGACGGAAGCCAAAGGGAGAAGCTGGAACTTCTCCAACTGCTTAGGCATTGCAAAGTTGCATGCAACCGGATGCCTGGCCAATGAGAGATAACTTGCTCCATATGAGGCAGCTTGTCACATCGGATGCCCCTAGCTCTTGCCACTAGGCAACACTGCTTTTCCGGTATCAGTAGACAATGGCGGGAGAGAGATAGGCAAGCACTCTTGCCCTTTGCCACCTCCATGCCTCTCATGCGCATGGGGTTTTGTTCGAAAGTTTCATAGGGTTGCCATGTTCGAGAGAGCAAATAAGAGCAGAGGCTGCGGGCGGGCGGGGGGGGGTGGCTGTGGCCAGGCCTGGGGGCCACTGAGGGGAGGAGGAGGAGGAGGAGGAGGAGGAGGGAGGCCTGACACGGCTCTTAACTTAGGGAGGGGAGATGCTGTCTGCATTCAGCCAGCCGCCCGCCAGACTGACCGACTGCTCGACCACTCCCTGAGCACGTGCAAAGGGGGGAGGATTATTTTTTCAAAATTTAAAAAATCCGCCCAGCTGGTGATTTCACCTTTGGAATCCTGGGCATGTCCAGGGAAATGCAGAAGTATGGCAACCCTAAAATAAATAAGTGAGCATTTGAATCCACTTACCGTATTTTTCCGTGTATAAGACTATATTTTTTCCTAAATTTCTGAAGTTTAATTTAAAATAAGGGGTCATCTTATACACGGATAGTGCATAGTGCATTTTCTTAATTTTGAGTCCCCCAAAATAGGGGGCGTCTTATACATGGGGGTATGTTATACACGGAAAAATATGGTAATTATAATGCGAGGCTTTTTCGGCAAATAAAAGAATTAGTTGTGAAGAGGAGCAAAATTATAAACATGAAAGCTATTCTCATTGTGTTAAATGGCAGTTCTCTGTGGCACTCTTAAGGGTGTGTTGAAAGTGATTTTCAATTGCAAATGAAAACAAGTGATCCCTTTGCTAGCTTTCCAGGGTACAAAATGCTAATTCACAGATGGAGTAACAGCACCATCTTGTGAATATGTTTGCTTTCAACAGGGCATTTATAACTAACCTTCCTCCTCTCCCTTTTGGCCCAACTCCAACCTTAGCATGCACCATACTGCCATTTAAAAACATTTTTACTTGAATGTGGGAAAGGGGACCATCATTTGCATTGATCTAGCTTGGGGGACTAAGAGGCCAAGCTACAATCAGGAAGTTCTGGGTTCAAATCTCACCTCCCCCATGAAATTACTAGCTGGCCTTGCACCAGTGGCAGACCTGTTCAGACACAGCAATAAACATGGTGTGATTATATGCTTTTGCACTGTCCTCCCCTTTGCACGCGACAAGGTGGGGTTTAAAATTTCCATTTGCAGATAGGAGCAAATGACAGTTTGTCGTTACATCTGAACATGGCAACTGGTGCCTTGTTCAGATCACAGTTTGTGAATGAGCCAGGATATCGAAGCGAACCCCCTGCACCCAGAAGCCACATTTTGTCCCATCATGAAAATAAATGGGATTTAATTAGGCATGCCGCAGTTCAGTCCCATCGATTTCAATAGGTCTGGCTTCAAACCAAAACGGTCAGGTAAAAACTGGTGGTTGCCAACCCGGGGTTTTGTTTTTGTTTTTTAAAGGACGCCGAAGGTCTGTGCCTTTAACAGGTGCGCGAGGCAGGGATAAATTTGTCTGATCGCAAAAATAATAGCAGACTTATAAATTTCCCGGACCCCTCCCCCCAAAAAAAGATTATATTTAAGACCCCTCACTGAATAAATTTCCAAAAAAAATATGTTTCATCCCTTAAAATGAGCCGCCTGTCTGTTAAACGTGTAGGAGCCACAGGACTTTTCCTTATGACACATGGAGGGATGGTTTCGCTCACTCAAGTCTCAGGCGCGCATATAAGAGAATGTATTTCCAGTGTGGTGTTTATAGCCTTGGTTTCAGAAATATGTTTGAAAGCATCCTCTCAGCGCCTGCAAAGTGCTGTGGCATTAAATGGTGGCGAAAAGCCTCTATGGCAAGAGTTTCCCAAACTCGGTTCTCCGGCTGTTTTTGGACAACAGTTCCAATCATCCCTGGCCACTGGTCCTGCTAGCGAGGGATGATGGGAGTTGTAGTCCAACAACAGCCAGAGACCAAAGCTGGGGGGGGGCACTGCTGTATGGCCTGCATAGCATCTTTGTGTGGACAGACGGAGTCCCCCCTAACCCCAGGCAAGTCCCGAGCGGAATAATGAGTCATGACAACATGCTATGGGATTCAAACTGGCCACAACTTTATTATGTTTCAGATGTGGGTAGACCCTGGCTCAGGCATTGGGCGTTCATCCTTCCCAGTCCCCAGCTGGGGATCTGGGAGACATCAGGGTTATCCAGAATGTGTGGGGATTGGGCTGGCTCTGGAGAACATATGTTCAAGCAGAGAGCCTACCTCCCGTTTCACCGCCATCGCAGGGGAGAGCAATGACAACCTCTCGGCGTATGGCCAATGCCTCCCCTCAAGACCTCTTTAATGGGGAACCCTGGGATTACCGCCACAAGGGAGACGTGGGTCACCGCTTCTCCCCCCCCCCCCCCATTTAGGAAGATAGACTAAAGGATTCCACCCAAGGCCTGAAACCGCCAAAGTTGTGACATTTTGCTACAGGAAAGGCAAAACCTGCCAATGCAGGAAAATTGCTTTCCGGCCCTTCAACAGAGACCTTGATGTAGCAGTGCCTGCGTGTGGAAAAGATGTTAACCTGCAAAAGAAGACTTAACTGAGGGAGAGGAGGGTGGAAGAAGCTCTGGAGCCGACTGCCTGCTTTGCAGGAAATATTCCCCTTGTGTTGTGTGGGCAGGACGGTCCCTCTTCTTACCTGGACAATCCCCAGGCAACGCCTCCCCAGGCAGGATTGGGCGATTGGCTGACATAGGCGGAGACCTCCAGGTATCCAGCCTGGGTAGGATGAAGCCAGCCTGAACTACCAGGAGTCGCTCTGGGATCCAGGGGGCTGCACGCTCCCATTTGATGTGGGGAGCGGTCATTCCCTCCTCTGGGGACTCCAATATAGGGGCCAGGGGCTTAGCAAGATGTAGCTCCTGTCTCTCCTGTTCTCATCCTGAAGCAAAGTTCTTAACCCGAGGTACTATTTTTGGGTTAGCGGAGTCTGTAACCTGAAGCATCTGTAACCCGAGGTACCACTGTAGTGGGTCCAACGGTCATGGAAGCAGTTTCTGCACATGCTGTAGAGGGAATCGAGGGGCAGATGGGGCTCATCCGCCTGGGAAATCAGCCCATCTAGGAGAAGAAAAACTGATCCTCAATCTCCACTGCCTTGAGGAGATCTTTGGGAGAGAAAAGGCTAAGGAGGAAACCTGGAGTGGAGTCGCTAAGATGGTTGGATGATGTCTTGTAGGCCTCCTTCTGGCAACTCCTTCAGCCAAGCTGGTGCCAAACGTCTTGCTCTGCTTTCCTTTGGACCACATCAGTGAGGCCGAGAGTTGGGTCTTGTCATCTGGGCAGCCCAGGACCTCCATGCACACTGCCCAGACTTGCACTCCAGGGAGGTCAAGCAATGTGGCAGGCAGCAGTGACGAGTTACTGGTCTCTGCAGCCGCAGCAGGGGCTGTGATTCTCCAGCGGTTTGATTTCATCCCTAGAAGCACACTCCTCCATTGTCCCCCGAGACAGGCGACACGTAAATTCAACCTAAGCTTATGAGGGAGGGGTCTTGCAGGCAGTTTGCTGGGTGTTAAGAGTCCAACAGGGACGCGGGTGGCACTGTGGGTTAAACCACAGAGCCTAGGACTTGCTGATCAGAAGGTTGGCGGTTCGAATCCCTGCAACGGGGTGAGCTCCCGTTGCTCAGTCCCAGCTCCTGCCAACCTAGCAGTTCGAAAGCACGTCAAAGTGCAAGTAGATAAATAGGTACTGCTGCAGCGGGAAGGTAAACGGCGTTTCTGTGCGCTGCTCTGGTTCGCCAGAAGCGGCTTAGTCATGCTGGCCACGTGACCTGGAAGCTATATGCTGGCTCCCTCGGCCAATAAAGCGAGATGAGCATCGCAACCCCAGAGTCAGTCACGACTGTACCTCATGGTCAGGGGTCCCTTTACCTTTACCTTTAAGAGTCCATCTGCAAACCAACAGGTTAGCCAGCCCTGGCGCATTGTTTGGCTCCAACTGCTGCCTGTCACTTACATCTCTTCTCCCAGATCAGGTGTCACACATTCTGGCCCATCCAGTGGAACAGAGCCCAGCAATCATGCTTTGTGGCTTGTGAGGTGTATGACAAACCCGCCTGTTTTGTGGTCCCGGGAGATTTTTCTTGCCTCTGAAACATGCACTAATGGTGGGGTGCATTTGGTTCAGTTGTGCACACCTGCCTTCGTTGACACACACACAAAAAGTTCCTCCTCCACTCCCACCTTGTGCTAAATAAGACAAGCAGGGATGGGAGCTGTTAATTGTGACGTTAATAGATGGCTTGCTCAACTGAAGGGTGATTTTCACTAGATATTTTTACATGGGAGGAGAATGAAAGTGGCAGCTGGGTTTAATCAATAATGCAAAAATAGGAAGCGTTAAAGGGCACCAAGATGTGAGCCAATGTATATTGTTGCATAAATAATTTCGTTAAAAGTTTTATTTATGACTCAGTGTTCATCTCATAGGTTTTCGAGCCAAGCGACTCAGCCTGCCAAAGCCCATCAACTTCTTTGTAAAATAACTGTAAATCACGGCAGAGTGCAATAAAGGCCAAATTGGACAATCGGCCGTTAATGGAGTTTGTTTCACCATCCTATCAATGGGTGTAGAAGCCAGGTGGAGAAAATGGCCAATTGTGAGCCTGCTGGGTTTGGCTGCTCTAAAACACAGGTGTTCTTTCTACCCAGAATCAGCTGCTTGAGATGGTGGGGGGTTTGAGACTCTTTTAAGGGTCTTCAGAGAGAAAGATGAACGCATCTGACCACTCCAGTCACCATTAAGTGATGCTATGCAGACTATTAAAATGAACAAGAGCTTTGCCGGAGGGTTTAAATGTCTCATAATGGTTTGGGGAGCTGTTCTGCCTTCTCCTCGTTTCCCTCTCATCTGAATTTTTATCACCAATAGCAACAACACATCACAACAGCAACACCTCGGCACCATTAAGTGCTTTTAAAATGAGTTGTCCTTCTGCACCTTTTCTTTTGTCTTCCTCTGTTTCATCCTTTCTGCTCTTCACCTAGGGTGGAGTTTATCCCAGAGGGTTCAGGGCTGCACTGGCTGCCAATCTGCTTACCGGGCCAAGTTCAAGGTGTTACTATTAGTATAGAAAGCTCTTAGCAGCTTGGAACCAGTGTGCCTGCAAAGAGCTGTTCGCCCCACACGTACCCACTTAGCTGCTTCGATGGGTGGCGTTGGCACTACTGCAAGTGCCACATAATACCCGTCCCACATTTGTAAGAACTCAATCATTTAGTGTGGCAACAGTTTCACTTTGGAACTCCCTGCCTATGGAAATCAAGCAGGTGTTTTCCCTGCACTTAGTTTTAGTATTTTAACTTTTGTATTTTTTAAAAGTCAGGTCATCATTTTTCTGGATTTTAGTGTTTTATTTTTTTTGTAAGCCTCTTTGAGGGATGCAGGTGGTGCTGTGGGTTAAACCACAGAGCCTAGGGCTTGCCAATCAGAAGGTTGGCAGTTCGAATCCCCACGACGGGGTGAGCTCCCGTTGCTCGGTCCCTGCTCCTGGTTCGCCAGAAGCAGCTTAGTCATGCTGGCTAGATGACCTGGAAGCTGTACGTCGGCTCCCTTGGCCAATAAAGCGAGATGAGCGCCGCAACCCCAGAGTCGGCCACGACTGGACCTAATGGTCAGGGGTCCCTTTACCTTTACCTTTAAGCCACTTTGAGTGTGTGTGTGTGTGTGTGTGTGTGTGTGTGTGTGTGTGTTTGACCAATACAAGGGAGTATAAAATTTATGAAATAAATAAGATATGTCTTGCCCAGCATCATCTCCCAGCTTTGCCTTCCTGGCCCAACTACATGTTCCATGCTGTCATGCCCAAGCAGCAACTTTAAAAGAGAGAAATGAATAGCAGTTTTAGGAAAAGGGGAGCGATTTTAGGACAAAGAATCAGCAGAGGTGCTTAAGCCTTTCCCCACCCACAATTTCTGCACTTCACACTGCCCCTGCAGAGTTTCCACGGCAGGCTTAACTCAGGGAAGCTGCCTTTTGGCTAAGGCTAGCCTCCCCTTCTCTGCTGTCCTCTCATGAAGCTGCTCTTGATCTTAAAGCTGCATCGGGGGTTCAGTTCCAGATACTTGCATGTATCTCATAATTACCTTTCCACCCATGTCAGTTTCAGATTATTGGTTATGTTTCCCCCCCTAATAGGACTGTTTCCCATACTGTTTGATACCATTGGTCCATGCTTACTCCTGACAGGTCTCTCCAGTGTCTGGCTGTGATGTTTCTGGCTGCTGAGAGTAGGTGGGTTATAAACTCTTTATGATGTGAGTGGGCATTATTTGTGGGAATGTTCAGGATGGCAGGAGAGGATATTTATTAATATCCTTCCTAACTTGTGCAAGCAAGTTTCTTTATGTAGCAGAGTTTACATTCCCCTTTCATACATGTACAGCAGATAGCTTGTTGCAGGCTTGTGTAAGCCACACACTGTTATACAATATGTTATATTCCTGGTAAGTTCCCATTTATCCCTCTTAAAAGAATTAAGACACTTATTTAAAGTCAATAAAAGAAGTTTACTCACATCAGTTCACAGTTGGATTCCTGAAGGCAGACTTAGTTACAAATATATACATGTGGATCTACCCCATATGGGAGGGATAATCCCAGTGACTGCAGGCTAGCAGTCCTGCAGTTCACACAATGAAAGGAAGATGGAAAAGAGAGAGGGGGGGCATCATGCCTTGTCCTTTTGTTACCTGGACAGGTAAGGTCACACCCACCTCTAGTCACATGCAAGAGGAAGGATGCTCCAGGCCAGGAGGAACAGGAAGTTTTGACTGGCTGGACCAAACATTCCCTTGCATGTCCACTCTAGGAAAACTAGGAATGTTGTATTTGACTGCTCCCAGTGGATTACATCCCACATTATTGTCTTGGAAGATGTTTAGTAGGTCCAGTTCTGCGGTGACTTCTAATACTTGCTTAGTTACGGGTACAAATAGAAGAAGATGCCTTCAACCCAGTATGGCTCCCCTTTATCACATACACAGCTCAACAAGACAAGAACAAGAACAAGAATCCACCAACGGCATACAAATTAATCTGGTTAACCTGACTCATAAACACCCACCCACCCCACTCACACATGAAAACAATTCTCTCTACAGCCAACCAAAGACAACCAACCACACCCTAGGCCACCCGCAACATCTCTCACCACCAAGGAAATACAACAAGCGAATAGTAAGAGAACCCACACAAGTGACACTGACACAAAACCCCACACATACATATACCATTCCCCCCTCCCCCTCTTTCCCCCTCTTTTCTTCCTAACACTGTATGCAGTGCTAATGTCTCAAAACAAATGAAAATGATCTGTATAAAACACAAATTGAAAAAGAGAAACGCATGTATTTTTGTAAACTAAGAAATCTTTAATAAAAAATATATACTGTATTTTTTAAAAAAATTACCCTTCCATCCCCCATCCCCTCCCCTGCCCACTGCTTGCTGAGCATCACTTAATACAAACCATTTAACACCTTAACTCCCTTTTAATTACCTTGCAATAACAGCAGTCTCAAAAAGTGGGCCATTTGCCATCCTTTCCATTTATCCTTCACAGTGAAATGGGAATGCAAATCAATGTTAATAGTGAATGCAGAGCCTTCGGAGTGCTAGTTTTTTTCTGATTAACGGTGCATGGATTTGTGCATAGGGTATTGGGCTTTGATGGCCGTGATCTTCCATCCATCCTTGTGCTTTCCACAGAAGCTGCTCTCAAAGCAGATTTTAATTACAGCAATTGGGATCAGACAATTTCATGGCACTAGATTTACTTGGGGGTAGATAACAAACCATTCTTAAGGAAATCTTAACCATTCTTAACCATTCCATTCTTAAGGAAATCAGCCCTGAGTGCTCACTGGAAGGACAGATCGTGAAGCTGAGGCTCCAATACTTTGGCCACCTCATGAGACGAGAATACTCCCTGGAAAAGACCCTGATGCTGGGAAAGATGGAGGGCACAAGGAGAAGGGGACGACAGAGGACGAGATGGTGGGACAGTGTTCTCAAAGCTACAGACATGAATCTGATCAAACTGCGGGAGGCAGCGGAAGACAGGAGTGCCTGGCGTGCTCTGGTCCATGAGGTCACGAAGAGTCGGACACGACTAAACGACTAAACAACAAGATAACAAAAGGTGGGGGAAGCAAACATTTTTTAAAAATGTGAACCATAAAGTTTCTCCATCTAGAAGGACAAAAGTACAAAGATATAGCACAGCTGCAAAGAGATAATAAAGTATTAATAACTCATACATAGATTTTCTTGATATTAAAGATATTTAAAAATAAAAGTATTCTCCACCTGCAAGGTCCATCATTTACTTGTCCTTATCTTAGAATTTGGGTATTTGCAACATCCTCTGCCTTCACTGCACCAGCTGAAATTGCACCAGTTGAAATACAGTGGTACCTTGATTCTCAAACTTAATCTGTTCCGGAAGTCCGTTCCAAAACCAAAGCATTCCAAAACCAAGGCATGCTTTCCCATAGAATGTAATGCAAAATGGATTAATCCGTTCCAGACTTTTAAAAACAACCCCTAAAACAGCAATTTAACATGAATTTTGCTTTCTAACGAGACCATTGATCCATAACATGAAAGCAATAAACAATGTACTGCAGTCACACAATCAATCAGTAGCTGAACTGGGTTCCACACAGTCACAAAAACAAAACAAAAAAGCCACAAAAACAAAAATGCAAAATTAATAGCAAAAACAGGCAGACCTCAGCGTAACACTCAAAATGGAGCATGTTCAGCTTTCAAAAAAAGTTCTCAAACTGGAACACTTACTTCCAGGTTTGCAGAGTTTGGGTTCCAAGGTTTTTTGAGTAACAAGGCATTTGAGAACCAAGGTACCACTGTATTATTATTATTATTAGTAGTAGTAGTATTATTATTATTATTTTGTTGTTGTTGTTGTTAAGCAAAGAGAACAAATGCTGGCTGATCATCAATTCACCAACAGAACTTTTGAGCATGATTTTAGAGTCAGCCTCTCATTCACCTTAACTCCACCTACTGTGGCTATTTTGTTTTGTGGACCACTTTGGCTTCAAATGTTCTTCAAGAAGCACGCCGCTTTCTGACATTCACTCCCTCTTCTCAGGCTGGTCCAGCAAATGCACAACCAGCAGAACTGCGCAAAAAAACACAGAGAGGTTTTCAAGGCAAAAGTTCAGCTCTTTGGCAACTATCTCCATAGCAACCGAAGAAGGTACAAAAACTCCCTGCAAACATAAGGCTGTGAGTTCAGGCCCTTCCAACCAAAGAGGGAACAATTGGCTCCTGCTGTCTGCACTGAGATTGCTCACCATGCATCTTTCAGACCCTCAACTTTGATGGGTTAATAAGGGCACTTTCCCGGGCTTCAACCACATGGGTCGGAATCCCAAGTGGACTTCAAAGTCCATGTTATCATGTTGTCAGCAGACCAGATACCTGCCTACTCAGAGAGGGTAAGACAAAAGACTACTATTTAGTTCCCACAGCAAAATGTCACCTCTAATTTGCCTAGCGGTGGAATACACCTAAGGATGTGGGTGGCGCTGTGGGTTAAACCACAGAGCCTTGGGCTTGCCAATCAGAAAGTCGGCGGTTCGAATCCCCACGACGGGGTGAGCTCCCGTTGTTCAGTCCCTTCTCCTGCCAACCTAGCAGTTCGAAAGCACGTCAAAGTGCAAGTAGATAAATAGGTACCACTCCGGCAGGAAGGTAAACGGCGTTTCCGTGCACTGCTCTGGTTCGCCAGAAGCGGCTTAGTCATGGGGCCTCCTGCTGCCACCGCGCCACCAGAGCACGATTTCTGTTCTCATCCTGAAGCAAAGTTCTTAACCCGAGGTACTATTTCTCGGTTAGCGGAGTCTGTAACCTGAAGCGTATGTAACCTGAAGTGTATCTAACCCGAGGTACCACTGTAACCTGTTGGATCAGCCCAATGGCCCCATCCAGTCCAGCACTCTGTTTTTTTTTTTTTTAAAGCAATTTATTGGATTTTACAATGGGAATAAATGTAATAAACAATATAGCATTCGTTTTAACATAATTTCGTATTTTCTTTAGACTTCCTCACACCTCCCGCTCCCACCTTCATCATTATAACATTTTGTCAGCAATTTATCATCTTATTTAAATTCTTATATCTCTTCGATATTTCATAATCTTATAGTTCTCATAAAGAGTTAAACTTTCACAGTTTTTCTTATTTTCTTAAAAACTTCTAAGTTAAGTGGTGCTCAGTTATTTAGTCTAGCATCTTATTCAGCATTCAGTCAAATCACAATGTTTTTGTAGGTAGTTCTTAAATTTCTTCCAATCCTCCTCGATTCTCTCTTCTCCCAGGTCACGGATTCTGCCAGTCATTTCAGCCAGTTGCATATAGTCTATCAGTTGCATCTGCCATTCTTCCAGTGTGGGTAGATCTTGAGTTTTCCAATGTTTTGCGAGTAGTATCCTTGCTGCTGTTGTTGCATACATAAAAAATGTCTGGTCCTTCTTTGCCACCCCTTGGCCGACAATACCCAAAAGGAAAGCCTCTGGTTTCTTAGTGAAAGTATATTTAAATACCTTTTTCAGTTCATTATAGATCATTTCCCAGAACGCCTTCACTTTAGGGCAGGTCCACCAGAGGTGAAAGAACGTTCCTTCACACTCTTTACATTTCCAGCACTTGTTATCAGACAGGTGGTAAATTTTTGCGAGTTTGACTGGGGTCATATACCATCTATAAATCATTTTCATTACATTTTCTTTCAAAGCATTACATGCAGTAAATTTCAATCCATTACTCCACAACCTTTCCCAGTCCTCAAACATAATATTATGCCCAATATCCTGTGCCCACCTTATCATAGCCGATTTAACCATTTCATCTTGTGTATTCCATTCCAACAGCAAGTTATACATCCTTGAAAGTATCTTACTCTTTGGTTCTAGCAATTCTGTTTCTAATTTCGATTTCTCCACCTGGAACCCTAGTTTCTTATCATTTTTAAAAACTTCTTTAATCTGAGCATAGTGTAACCAATCTCGCACTTTGTCTTTCATTTTCTCCAAACTCTGCAATTTCCAATTGTCTCCCTCTTTTCTAGTATTTCCCAATATTTTGGCCATTTGGCCTCCATATTGGGTCTTTTTCGGGCCTTAGCTTCCAAAGGTGAAAGCCACCTTGGTGTTTTATTTTCCAGCAAGTCTTTATATTTTGTCCAGACATTAAACAGTGATTTTCTAACAATATGGTTCTTAAAGGCCTTATTTGCTTTAACTTTGTCATACCATAAGTATGCATGCCATCCAAAA
The DNA here is from genome assembly GCA_947686815.1 of Podarcis lilfordi. NCBI lineage: Eukaryota > Metazoa > Chordata > Lepidosauria > Squamata > Lacertidae > Podarcis > Podarcis lilfordi. Next base: position 9,315 of record CANTUW010000190.1, on the reverse strand, counting down.
ACATTGTTAAACCCCTCCAAATCTAACACATCAGTGTCTTCAAGAAGTAGCCAATCTTTTAGCCAGCAGAACGCTGCGGCTTCGTAATACAACTTTAAGTCCGGCAGGGCAAAGCCCCTCTTTGTTTTGCATCAGTTAGTATCTTAAACTTAATTCTGGGCTTTTGCCCTGCCAGACAAACTTCGAAATGTCTCTCTGCCACTTCTGAAAGCACTCCATTTTGTCCAAAACCTGAAGTGTTTGAAATAAAAACAACATTCTTGGCAATACATTCATCTTAATCGCAGCAATTCGGCCTAACAAAGAAAGTTTCAATTTTGACCAACTGTCTAAGTCTCTCTTGATTTCTGTCCAACATTTTTCATAATTGTCCTTAAATAGACTTAGATTTTTTGCTGTTATGTTTACCCCTAGGTATTTTACTTTTTAACCACATTAAGTTCCGTCTCATTCTGAAACCGTTCTGACTCTGTCTCAGTCAAATTTTTCCCCAAAACCTTGGTTTTCTGTTTGTTTAATTTAAATCCCGCCACCCGACCAAAGTCATTAATCAATTGTAATACTCTTTTCGTACTAGGCTCTGGCTTCTGCAAGGTCAAAACCAGGTCATCTGCAAAAGCTTTTAGTTTATATTGTTTCTGACCAACCTGAATTCCTTCCACCAACTGGTCCCCTCTAATCATGTTCAATAGCACTTCCAGGACCGAAATAAATAACAAAGGGAGATAGGGCAACCTTGTCGTGTCCCTTTTTCAATTTTGAACTCTTCTGTAACCACATTATTAACTATCAGTTTTGCTTTCTGTTCTGAATATATCGCCTCAATCCCATTCTCAAAACCCCGTCCCACTCCCATCTCTTTTAAATTTCCCATCATAAATTTCCAAGAAATGTTATCAAAGGCCTTCTCCGCATCTATAAAAATTAAAACTGCTTTTGTGTTTATGTCAGTTTGGAGAAGTTCCAAGATGTCAATAATGTTCCTTGTGTTAGCAAACAAATGTCTACCTGGGAGAAAACCGGCCTGGTCCTTATGAATTACTTCATTTAAAACTTTTTTAAATCTACTTGCCAAAATATCTGCAAATATTTTATAATCCACATTTAAAAGGGAGATGGGACGGTAGTTCTTCAGTTGTGTCTTTTCAGTTTCTGACTTTGGTATCAATGTGATAAACGCTTCCTTCCACGAATCCGGTGCCCTCTTCCCCTCCATAATTTCATTACTAACCTCCATCAAAGGTTGTATCAAATAGTCTTTTAGTGTCTTGTAATACTTGGAGGTCAGCCCGTCTGGCCCTGGAGATTTGCCAAGTTGCATGTTCTGAATAGCTTGTTCAATCTCCTGTCGTGTTATTTTAGAGTTCAGGATTGTCCTATTTTCTTGTGACAGTTTAGATAATCCATTTTTTGCCAAAAATTGTTTAATCTCCACTTCGTCGTGCGGCCCTTGGGTATATAGTTTTTTAAAATATCTCTGGAAACACTTTCTAATGTCCACTGGATTCTGAATGTTTCTTCCATCAACCTCTAAATTTGTAACCGTATTTAATCTTTGTCTTCTCTTCAACTGCCAGGATAGCAGTTTTCCACATTTATTCGCCGACTCAAACGTTTTTTGTTTCATTAATTTAATCTTCCATTCAATTTCCTGATTTATCAATTTAGAATATTGTGTTTGATACAGTTTAATTTCTCTCAGAGTTGGCTGTGACTTTGGATTCACTCTTAATTTCTTCTCTAATTCTTTTATTTTGTCCAAAATCTTGTCTTTTTTCTCATTTTGTGTTTTTTTCTTTACTACATTCTGTTGTATCAGGAATCCCCTCATAACAGCTTTGCTTGCGTCCCAGACGATTCTTTTTTTCCACCGAATTGTTCATGTTTATCTCGAAATAGTCTTTCAAAACTTTTTGGGCCTTCTTGGTAATTTCCTGATCTCTAAACAAATTGTCATTCATCTTCCATCTAAAGGATCCAGTTGGTAGTAATGTCATATCCATCTTTACTGCATTGTGGTCAGAGCAGGTCTTTGGGCAGATTTCCACTTTTCTAACCCTAGGTGCCAGGCCTCTAGAGATCCATATTTGGTCGATTCTTGTCCAGGTCAGTTGGGCTTCAGAAAAGAATGTTCCTTCTCTACCTAGTGGGTTCTTTGTTCTCCAAATGTCGATCAAGTCCATATTGTCAGTCATTTCAAAAAAGGTTTTAGGTAGTCTGCCATCTTTTGTGATATTTTGACTTTGCGACTTGTCCATGTTAGTTGACACGACTCCGTTCATGTCTCCCATCATTATGATGTTGTTGTAATCCAGATGATCCAGCATTGTCCCCTGCAACTTCTTGTAAAATTCCGATTTCCCTTCATTGGGCGCATAGATTCCTAATATCAGCAGTTTCTCTCCTTGATATTGTATCTCAATAGCCAAAATCCTTCCATGTTCATCTTTAAATAGAAATTTAGGTGACAGGCTCTCTTTTGCATATATCACCACTCCTCTCTTCTTCACTTTGTCCGACGAAATAAATTCCTGGCCCAATCTTTTATTTATTAACACTTTTCTGTGGAGCCTCGTCACATGTGTTTCTTGTAAACAAATAATGTCCAATTGTTCTTTTTTTAATATATGAAATATTTTCTTCCTTTTCTCCGGAATATTGCAACCATTAATGTTCCAGCTCAACAGTTGCAGAGACATCCTGGATCTGTCTGGTTATTTCTCCCGGGGTGGTGTCTTCTCTGGGTCTTCAAGTTCCCGAGGTGGAGGTATTGATGCTGGCTTTGCCTCAGGCCCGGAAGGTAGTTCAATTCCTTTATGTAGGTCCTCTCCGTATGTAGCCAGAAATTTGTCTCTCTCTTCCAATGTTCTAATTTTAACCTTTCTCGCTCTAAAGGTGAAAGATAATCCTTGGGGAAATTCCCACCTGAATGGAATTGCGTTGCTCCTTAATAGTTTAGCAAGTTCAGAATAGGCGGCTCTAAGGTCCAACAGTTGTCTTGGGATATCTTTGTATATCTCAATTCTTCTATCCAAAACCTCCAGTGACTTTTCGTAATGTAGGCCCAAAATCTTATCCCTTTCCTCCTTCGATCTCAATGTAATCAAACAATCCCTGGGCCTCTCCTTCTTTATAAATCTTCCAAGTCTGAAAGCTGACACAATTTTAAAGTCCTTTTCTTCCAAATTCCAGAACTTGGAAAGTTCTTTGGTCAAAAACTCAGTTAGATTTCCTTCTTCTGCCTCTTGTAGTGATCTAATCCTCAAGTTATTCTCACGATTTCGCAGTTCTATCATAGAAAGATAAGTCTGATGTTCCCCAACTTGTTTAGTGAGTGGTCTTACCTCTTGCTCTAAATTTTCCAATTTTTGTCTGGTATCCTCAGCCAATTTTCGGTTTTCTGCTGAGGCCTCCGTCAACTGTCCAATTGCTTGTGTATTCTGTCCCACCTGTGTAGTTAATTTGTTTAGACAATCTGTATTTTTATCAATCTTTGCTGATTGCGCATCTACTTTCTTGTCCAAAGCTTCCAATTTTTCAAAGATTTTTCTAGCACAGAAAGAGATGCTCCTGAGGCCATATCTTCCAATTGTAACTGCTCTGCTTCACCCTCTCCCTCTTTTGCCTGTGGCAAGGCAGCTTCTTCAAGTTGTACTTCTGAGGGCAAAGTAGGCACAGATGATCTACGTGTCTGCGAGGCTGAGGTTAGAGTTGTTAGAGTTGTTTGTCTAACTCTTCCTCTTCTTCTTGTACCACTCATTCCAATGTTATCTATCAGTCAAGGTCACACTGAGTTTTTCCCACAGGAATAGAGAGGCCCAGAGCAAGCAGACAACAAGGGAATCGAAAGTAAATGTATTTGTAAAGTCACTGTTTTAATCCAATCCTCTAGAGGGGCTTAAAATGTCTTTCAGAGTCTGATTTAATGTCCCAGAACCTTCCAATATAAGTATTAAGCAGAGTTTAAAAGTAATCACTTTGTTGCAGACAGTGCTTATTTGTCTCCAAAAAGAATGTTTCAAATTTAAAAGGTCTCAATACCCTCAGATTGTTGCAACTTCTAATATACAGTATCCAAGTCAAACACTGACAGCTCACTCTTACAGTGCTCAAGCAATCCTGACTCTGGGTTTCACCTTCCAATTTGTAATCCAATAAAAGGGGAAAGTCAAGTGCAAATAAAAGGTCCCAATCTTTAACTTGCTAGTTTTACTTTAAATTGTAAGTTCCATAGATGCTTGGCTGTGTAGAGTTTAAAATCTCTTTCTTTCAGCCTCCACTCCTCTGCCTTAGTTGCTTTTTTTTCAAGTTCAATGGCAGCGGAAGACGGACTTCCTGTTTCCACGTCTCTCCGCTTTCAGCCAAATTCAAGCCAAATTAAACCTTCTCATTTAAAATTTGTAATTCCAAGTGATTCAGTCTTTACTCACGAGTAAGTTGTTTTCTTCCAGGTCCGAATTTTAACAGGAAAAGGGATCAGCGCTCACCGGCAGCAGCAGCGCGGCTTCACTCCGCTGACTGTGAAGCGGCTCACAGCGCCGCAACCCCCCTCCACGCTCCGGAGCCCCTTACGAGGCTCCTTCTGCAGTTGGAGGGCTGCTCTTGGCGCCCGCCGAGCCTCAGGACCCCAGGCTCTTACTGCCTGGGGTTTTCCTCGTTGGGTCTCCGCTTCGCCGTAGCGGACGACCCGGTTTCAGCGGAGCTTCCTCTCCCGTCGGGAGAAGACCGCCATTACCGTTCGCGCCGCCCCCCGGAAGTCTCCCAGTCCAGCACTCTGGACAGAAGAGGTTGAAAGACTCTCTCAAGGCAAATCTTTTTTAAAGAAGTAGTATAAACACTGGGAAACACTGGCCTGTGAGCGCTCCAACTGGAGAACAGCCTTTGCCAAAGGTGTCATGGGCTTTGAAGACTATCAAACTCAGGACGAAAGGGAGAAACGTGCTAAGAGGAAGACACACTTTACAAATCCTCACCGTGATCAACTCCCACCCGGAAACCAATGTCCCCACTGTGGAAGGACGTGTGAATCAGTGGCGTAGCGTGGGGGGTGCAGGGGGGGCCGGCCGCACAGGGCGCAACATCTGGGGAGGCGCGCTCGCACTCGCAGCTCTCTGCCCCTACCTGGCTCACTCACTCTCTCTCACTGCAGTGCTGGCTGTGCGAATCCGATCCGAGCCGCTGGGTCGCCGCCCACTGTGGAGGGGGTGGGTGCCAGGCGTGCGGTGCGGAGAGAGAGTGAGGGACTATCTGGGGGAGGGACAGTGCAGCGGCCGCCCAGCGCAGCGCTGAGCGCGGGAGAGAACCACACCAGACCAGACCAGGCAGCAGCAAGAAGCAAGAAGAAGCTGGCAGCGGCGGCAGGTTAGGGGTTAGGGGGCGCAAATTACTTGCCTTGCCCCGGGTGCTGACAACCCACGCTACGCCGCTGGTGTGGATCCAGAACTGGCCTCCACAATCACTTACGGACTCATTGCTAAAATCATGTTCATGGAAGACAATCTTACTCAGCTATGAGGGATCACCAAAGAAGAAACGGTGGCCTCCCACTTCATTTCTCCTGTGCTGTATTATTCCTGGCAAGCTCTGATCCCATTCGTTCTTTCTGCGCAATTATAAAAGAGAAAGCTAAATCCTTGTTGATTTTGAATTCACCTCGGTTCACGATTACATGTGCATGAGTCACCTTTTCTCTTTTACCAGTCACTGGCCAATCAACTGCAATCACTTGTGGACTCGCTGTTAAAACCGTGTTCATGGAAGACAATCTTACTCGGCTACGAGGGTGTCCAAAGAAGACCCCATCATTGCGCCAGACGGCACTGCACCGTCGAGCAAAGAACAGCATCTTGCTCTTGCTGAGCAACAGAAGCAAATTGTTTCCCACAATATTTTTTATTTTATTTTAATGCACAGATCTCCGTAGGTGGCACAGGCGAGAGCGGACTTTAAAGGGAGGGATGTGGAGGAGCCGTTCTCGCCAGGCTGCCCTGGGGGGGAAGGAGGAGCAGGATGTGGGCAGGGCGAGCAACGGGATTGGATCCTGACTTTGTCAATCAAGAAAGGGTTGGGGGAGAAAACGGGGTGGGGGGCGTGTTGTTGTTGCCGAGGCTCTTTTTCTTCCTGGTGGGGGTTGGAAGGACGCAAACCATCACTGCAAAACGGGGCAAGGGGTGCCTCGTTGCGCACGGCGCGCTCTTGACTTCTGCATGGAGCGGGGAAAAGAAAGGTTGGAAGCCGGAGAGGAAGCCTTTCCCGGGATGAACGGGGAGCCGCCGAGACGAACAGCTGGTAAACAAGAACTTGCAGCGGTCAGTACCGCAGGTTAACACAGCCCCCGCCCGGGCGCCGCTTCTTCCATCCATCACTTTGTGCCAAAGCTGGGTTGGGTGCATGATATATTTATAAATTTGTGACTTCCGGCTTGTCAAGTCTTGCCTCGATTTGGAGGGAGGGGTTGAAGGGGGGAGGCTCTGCAATGTGTTTTGTTCCCTCCCCCCCTAAAAAAACCCCAACAACTCCCCACCTGCTCTATGTACTGTATCTGCTTTGTGCGTAAACATTATTTTAAAATGTAAAGCCAAACAGGAATTGAAATATACTCCGAGTCGCAAAGTGATTTCATGCTCTTTATTCAGCTCATAGTGGTGAGGAGGAATGAATGAAAGTTCCCTCAAAGTATCTGCTTTATATACATTATTTATACAATGGGCTCCACATGATTCCGGAATTCTACTGTAAGCCAATCAGGTTGTGGATTCACTTCTATCTGGAGCATGATTGGGTGGTTCCTGCCAACCAATCATACTGCTGCATTGTTCTAGGACCAATCAGACTGCTGCATTCTGAATCCTATTGTTCTAGGACCAATCAGACTGCTGCATTTTGTTTTTTGTTTTTTTAAAATAATTTTTATTAAAGATTTAAACAACAAATGAAGAGGGGGGGGAAAACATACGCAATACATATAAGAACAACACACACAAGAAAGCAACACAAAATTCAACAATAAAAGAAAACAAAAAACGTAACAATTAAAAACAATATCTCTTTTCCATTTCCATTCTTAAGTTACTTATTTTCTGGACTTCCTCATACCTCCCTCTTTTGTATTCCAAACCAAATTGTTTGTCCAGCAGTTTCTTTTCCACTTTTTTAATCCCAATCTTTAGTTTAATAAAATATTAAAATATATAACTTCGACTTCTTTAAACCTAATCCTTGGTCTTAGTATCATATAACATTAAAATTTTCCCTCTTAATATCAAATTTCCATTTCTTTACACATCTTTAATCTTAATCTTTAATCTTAGTCTATCATTAACTTTAACCTGTACAGCTGGAAACCACTTATTTTCAGTCCAACATCACTCTAACATTCCTTAATTTTCTGAAGATAGTCTTTGAATTTCTTCCAATCTTCCTCCATCGACTCTTCTCCCTGGTCACGGATTCTACCAGTCATTTCCGCCAATTCCATATAGTCCATAAGTTTCATCTGCCATTCCTCCAGCGTGGGAAGTTCTTGTGTCTTCCAATACTTTGCGATGAGTATTCTTGCTGCTGTTGTTGCATACATAAAGAAAGTTCTATCCTTCTTTACCACCTTTGGCCGACTATGCCCAGGAGGAAGGCCTCTGGTTTCTTAGGAAAGGTATACTTAAATACCTTTTTTAATTCATTATATATCATTTCCCAGAAAGCCTTAATCTTTGGGCACGTCCACCAAAGGTGAAAAAATGTACCTTAAGTTTCTTTACATTTCCAACATTTATTATCGGGCAAGTGATAGATTTTTGCAAGCTTGACTGGGGTTATATACCACCGGTATATCATTTTCATAATATTCTCTCTTAAGGCATTACATGCCGTAAATTTCATACTTGTGGTCCATAACTGTTCCCAGTCAGCAAACATAATATTATGTCCAACGTCCTGTGCCCATTTAATCATAGCCGATTTTACCGTTTCATCCTGAGTATTCCATTTCAGCAGCAAGTTGTACATTCTTGACAAATTCTTAGTTTTGGGTTCTAACAATTCTGTTTCTAATTTGGATCTTTCCACCTGGAAGCCAATTTTCCTGTCCAATTTAAATACCTCCATTATCTGATAATAATGAAGCCAGTCTCGCACTTTGTTTTTTAGTTTTTCAAAACTCTGCAATTTCAATCTATCTCCGTCTTGTTCCAAAATTTCCCAATATTTCGGCCATTTGACCTCCATATTGACCTTTTTCAAGGCTTTCGCTTCCATTGGTGACAGCCACCTTGGGGTTTTGTTTTCTAACAAATCCTTATATCTTAACCAAACATTAAATAGCGCTTTCCTGACAATATGGTTTCTAAATGCTTTATGTGCTTTGACCTTATCATACCATAGATATGCATGCCATCCAAATACATTATTAAAACCTTCCAAGTCCAAAATGTCAGTGTTTTCAAGGAGTAGCCATTCTTTCAACCAGCAAAAAGCTGCTGATTCATAGTAAAGTTTGAGGTCTGGCAGGGCAAATCCACCTCTTTCCTTTGCATCTGTTAGTATTTTAAATTTTATTCTAGGCTTCTTGCCCTGCCAGACAAATTTAGAAATATCTTTCTGCCACCTCTTGAAACAATCCATTTTGTCCACTATCTGCAAAGTTTGGAACAAAAACAACATTCTAGGCAATACATTCATTTTTATCGCAGCAATACGGCCCAGCAGTGAAAGCTTCAAATTTGACCAAATTTCTAAATCTTTTTCACTTCAGACCAGCATTTTTCATAGTTATCTTTAAATAAGTTCCCATTTTTGCTGTCATGTTAATCCCCAAATATTTAACTTTCTTAACCACTGTTAAACCTGTCTCATTCTGAAACCTCTCTCTTTCAATCGGTGTTAAATTTTTCTCTGAAACCTTGGTTTTTGACTTATTCAATTTAAATCCTGCCACTTGACCAAATTCTTGAATCAGTTCTAAAACCCTTTTACTACTAGATTCTGGCTCCTGTAACGTCAATACTAAGTCATCTGCGAATGCTCTCAATTTGTACTGTTTAATTCCGACCTGTATACCTTTAACCGACTGGTCCCTTCTAATCATATTCAGCAAAACCTCCAGGACCGAAATAAAAAGAAGTGGGGAAATTGGGCAACCTTGTCGTGTCCCTTTTTCAATTTTTAGTTCTTCCGTCACAACATTATTTACAATGTTTAGCTTTTTGTTCTGAATAAATTGCACTTATACCATTCTCAAAACCTTGGCCTACCCCCATACCCTGTAGATTCTTCTTCATAAAATTCCAAGAAATATTGTCAAAGGCCAGGCTGCTGCAG